>JARYGA010006113.1:0-69325 GCA_030545235.1 Helianthus tuberosus
CTAGCGGCGTATCCACCATGCTTGTATCATATTACACATGCCTCGTTACTTAAATCACTTAAACAAACCACCAATGTATAAAGTCTATGTTTAAACCAATAGTTAAAAGTCCTTGTATAAGCCATGTCAAATGTTTATAAGTCCAAAAGTGGTCAAGTAATGTGTAACAAATGTTATGTATTATAAGTAAAGTATTGTCACATAATCCAAATGTAGAAATGTACAAAACAAAGTAATTTGAATATATCAAAAAGTTATGTTTCGCAAAGTAATACATGTTACATTGATACAAACATTTATGTGGTAAGTTAACGCATACATTCAAGCCTTGAGACAGTCGAATAACCCTTTCAGTCAAGGTTATCAAAAGAAATGTTTTCAGATTAAGTCATTCCTTACATCCAAACAAACCCGGGATGTCAGGAATGGGATTTGTCAAGTCCTATGGTACCAGTACTTACTACCGAGCGGCGTAGCTAATGTTAATGAACGTATAATAGTCTCGTTTGTACAAACCAAATGTCATAGCAAAAGTGAACATGTCATATGAAAACAATGTACTAAGTATGCTAAGTTAACATACAAAGCAAATAGTCCTGTAAATCAATGTGCTAGCATGCTATCAGTCAACATACATAGCAGAAATGTAAAGTTAAACAATGTACTAAGTATGCACACAATGGACATACATAGCATGAAATGTAATGAAATCATGTACTATAATGTACTAATGAACATAACAAGCATATGATATGAAAACAGGAAAGCACGAAAGTAACAAGTAGGCACATGTGTTCCACCCCAAAACAGTTTGAATGTCACACCCGCTCGTAGCGGAAGCGCGAGGTGTGATCTGATCGGTTCACATTGCATAACAATATTAGTAAACATACTAAATGAATAAAAACAAGCTCCAATGCCATTGTCATAATTGTTTCAAAAGAATGCAACATAAGTTGAATGTATTGGTTACAAACCATCAAATGAAAATAAGTTGTCATCGTTTTATACATCAAAATGTAAGTCTTAAAATGTCAAGACTTTGACCACTATATCACCGCAAAGAGGCGGTATATAACAGGCAAACCCTTCAATAGTTGGCATGGAGTATTGATACTTGTTTTCCTTGAACTGAAATCGTTGCATTGGTCCACTAATTCCCTGAAATACATGTAAGTTTGAAAACATCAACAAAAGTTGAGCGAGTTCATGCAGTTTAGTTGTATGAGATGTATCTGTAAAATGTGAGTTGTATAAAATGTATCTGTAAAATGTGAGTTGTATAAACTGTATCCATAAAATGTGAGTTGTATAAACTGTATCCATAAAATGTGAGTTGTATAAAATGTATCTGTATGTAATGATGTAGTATGTAAAGCGTCAATGAAATCGTTGATCATTAATGTTTCGCGAGGACATTAATATGTGTGACGAAATAGGAAGCAATCCAAACCTAGACGATTTTGTGTCGACTACTATCGACTGGGACACAAACGCACTCTTCTGTATGGGTCCACGACCAAGAGTGGGGCTCGCCAAAACCCATTAGATCTAACCACTTGTACCTAGGTCCAAACTGGATTAATGGTGCTTAGATGTATAACCCTAATTCGCACATGATCTAAGGTGTTTCATTCCCTAACTTTAACATACGTTGAACATGTATTTTCCCTGATAGTTGTAAAACATTTAAATGAATAGGGGACATGAACTCACAGAATCGCGTCCATGAATAGAAGTAACTATGATCTCACGTGCGGTCGTCCTGAATAGTGTTGCGACCTACAAATGTTCTTATATTTGTTAGACACTTCGGTCTTTATAAATGACTTGAGTACGAGTCTTGTGTCTTGAATGTGTGTAAGACTTGTATGTCTTTATTTTTCGTTGATATGTGTATTAGATGTATGAATTGTTAAACTGTTATATATATATATATATATATATATATATATATGTCATCTTGTATCTTATGAGTTGTATAGTGTTGGGACTCAATAGTGTTGGGCTTCAATAGTGTTGGGCCTAAATAGTGTTGGGCCTCAATAGTGTTGGGCCTCAATAGTGTTGGGCCTCAATAGTATTGGGCTTCAATAGTGTTGGGCCTAAATAGTGTTGGGCTTAAATAGTGTTGGGCTTAAATAGTGCTGGGCTTAATTTTATTGGGCCTTGGCCCATATGTTTGGTATTAGGCTTAGCCCATGTGTTTTGATAAGCCCATTTTGAAGTTAAGCCCATTTAGAAAAGTAAGCCCATTTGTATAAAATAGCCCATTAAGAAAAGTAAGCCCATTTGTTATGAAAATAGCCCATTAAGAAAAGTAAGCCCATTTGTTATAAAATAGCCCACATGTAAGTATAAGTCTTTCATTTTTATAAAAACATTTTTATAAAAATTCACTAAGTATACTTTTTAGTTAATAAAAACATAATAGTTTTTATGACTTTCAAAATGTCCAAATTTTGTTAATGGTAACGTAATTTTTGTGTCCGCGTCGAAAGATCGTCTATACGTCGTAGTAATTCCTCGGAATGGCGATATGTTTATAAATTCGTCCGTCGTCCGTTTCTTCCATAAGTTGTGTCACAAAGCTCGGAATGTCCGTAGGTTGTTTTCAAGTGTGTCTATATGTATTCTTGTAAGTCTTTAGTTGTAAGTATGTCTTGTATTTATTTGTGTCATTGTTATCAAGTCTCTAACTTTTATATAACTAATACAAATAATAACACATAGCACATACTTGATATGTTCAATAAATATGTATTTTACCAAAATATATATTTATGTCAATTTTTATGTTTAGAAAGACCAACTTTCTAATCTTGTAAAGACTTTGTTAAAAAAATTATAGGTTTGTTAACATAATGTTCTTAAAAAAAATGGCCATATAACCTTTGTATTAATCATTTGTCCATGTTTCATAAACATATCTTTTTCTTTTCCAACTCACCATCAATTTACTCAACATCTTAACTAAAACATATGAGACTTTTATAACATAAAATTATCAAGATGATCTCCAAATCATGTAGGGTTTTAAACATGATCATAACATATACTAACTAGTTCAAAAACCAAGTTTAATTCTAGTTTTAACAACTTTTATAAAAATCTCAAGTTGTATGTTACTTTTTATAATCTTGTAGAAGTCTTGTTTTTAAATAAAAACCTTAAATACTTTCACAAGATCAAAGGTTATGATCATCCCTTTAAACCTTTATGTTAAAAACCCTTTAACATAAACTTGTATAATTGTTAGATCATATTTTTAAAACATCCTCTAACAATTTATTTATATCATAATCATCATAACAAGATCAAATATGCATATATCAAGTCTTAGATCACAATATAAACCAACATAAATATATCATGATTATTATTTTTGCTTCTTTGTATTTTCATGTTTATTATGTATGATTATATAGTTATTACTAGTTATAATAACAATCATAAACATAATATATGTATGGAAAAAAAAAGATCTTGAAGCTTACTTCTAGCACTAGGCTAGGGACGATCTTGGAGGATGATTAAGAAATAAAAAGATGAAGATCTTGATGGTAGAATACTCTTGAATGGATGAAAACCCTTTCTTTAACTTGTAAGTGATTTAGATCTTCTTATGTTCCATAGAAAATCATATTGATCATAAAAGAGGTGATAAAATAAAATGGGTTTATGGTGTTCTTGGTGGATGATGAAGATGATGAGAGAGTTTTGTGTGAATAATAATGAATTAAGTGGTAAAGTGCTAGTATTACTTAGTGGTTAAGTCTTGTAATAATTCACCAACATTTATCCACTTGAAACTAATGAAAATATCTAGATATTAATTAAGTGGTAAAAATTAAGGGGAGGGTCCCACATAAGGTCTTATGACCGTGAATGGGGGGGGGGGGTCCCCTTTGTTTTTGCTTCTTGATTTACCTAGTAAAAGTGTTAGAACTTTTTAGGTAATTGTTTAGGAAATGTGTAAGTATAAGTGTTTAAGTGTTTAGAGGGTGTTAAATGATCATTACTATACCATAATGATCCAATTAACACTAGATGACCATTAAAAAAAAGATTTGACATTGTTCGGATATTCGTTTCGAATTGTTTCGGTTAGATGTTAATTGAACGCTAAGTTGCGTAACTTGTGTGAATTGATGTAGTTATTGGCTCGGATGATACCCGAATGTATCCTCACATGAATTCTATGTTAAATAATATTTTTACATGTCATAAAAATATTAAAAAGCTGATTTCAGCAAAAATTTCTGCGGAAAAGTGTAGAAATCGTCGCTTTTAGTGCTTTTCGGCAGTTTTCGGGCAGATTTTGGTGCTACCGGACATTGGTAATATATTAAACCAAACCCTTTTATTCCCATATAGGGTTTAATGTATATTTGATGTTGGACTTTTGTCTAAGTCCTAAAGATGTAATTTAGATGGTTTATGCGGAACCTGAGTTTTCGTCAGCACACTAGTTTACTAGGTACTACTCTAGTTGTTTCGATGCATTGTTTACACTATTTCAAATGTAACCAATAAAAATGAATAATGTGCATCATAAATGAATATTCCTTGAGTGCTCTAAGATGTATATCATGTAATCATGCAGTTCGAATATTCAAAACACTTACTTGTATAATGTAAATCATTGCTTTAAATGTACGTAAATTACCCGAAAGTGGCAGTTGTCACATTCTCCCCCTGTTATTGAGAATTTCGTCCCGAAATTCAAGCTGATTCATCCTTTGCAGGATTGTTCTCAAACAGGTGAGGATATTTGACTTTGATTTGATCTTCACGTTCCCAAGTATATTGGGGTCCGTGTCGAGAGTTCCAACGAATTTTTACTAATATGTGACGACTCCTTTGTATTTTCTGGACCTTCCGGTCCATGACCTTAATAGGTGCTTTGTGAATTGGAGTTTGTCATCAATGTGAATCTCATCCTCCGATATGATAACCGTTTCTTGTGTTGGACTCTTCTCAAGATTCGACACATGAAATGTGTAGTGTACTCTACTTAGTTCTTCTGGTAACTTCAGCTTGTAGGCAACGGTGCCAATCTTTTCTAAGATTTCAAATGGTCCAATGTAACGTGGGTTAAGCTTTCCACGTTCACTGAACCTCGCAACGCCTTTCCAAGGCGAGACTTTCAACAAGACTTTGTCTCCAACCTCGAAAGATAATGGTTTTCGTCTTTTATCTGCGTAGCTCTTTTGTCGATCGCGAGCCGTCTTGATACAGTCTCGGGTCTGAAAAATTTTATCCGTAGTCTCTTGGACTAGTTTCGGTCCAATTAATTAACTATCGCCTGTTTCCGCCCAACATAGCGGAGAGCGACACTTTCGACCATAAAGAGCTTCAAACGGTGCAACTTGTATACTAGTATTGTAGCTGTTATTGTAGGAAAACTCAACTAAAGGTAGATGAGTATCCCAATTGCCGCCTAAATCCATAGCACATGCGCGAAACATATATTCGAGTGTTTGGATTGTCCGTTCGCTCTGGCCGTCAGTTTATGGATGAAAGGCCGTACTTGGATTCAAATGAGATCCAAAGGCCTGTTGAAATGATTTCCAAATTCTAGAAATAAAACGACCGTCTCAGTCTGAAATGATTGAAATAGGCACTCCATGATGAGCCATTATTTCTTTGAGATAGAGTTCCGCTAGTTTCTCAGTATTATCCTTCTCCCAAATCGGTAAGAAGTGTGCGGACTTTGTTAGTCTATCGATGATTACACATATCATGTAGTGACCCCTTGAGGTCCTGAGTAACTTCATAATGAAGTACATCGATATTTGTTCCCATTACCAAACGGGAATCTCGGGTTGTTGTAACAAGTCCGAGGGATTTTGCTACTCGACTTTGATTTTCGCGCAAGTCAAGCATTCTCCGATATAAGTCGCGATATCACTTTTGAGGTTAGGCCACCAGTAGTATTCTTTCACTACTTAGGCCTATGTGCTTCCTCAAAATATCATCTCGAAGGCCGCCAAAGAATGGAACCAAATTTTCGACCCATAAGGTATAAAGTTCCATCTTCTTTTGGCATTAATTGTTCCTTCATGCCTCGAAGTGTTTCTGCTTGAATATGCTCTTCCTTAAGCGCTTGTGAATCATCTTCTCTAATGCTTGAACTCTCAGTGTTCTAACTCGCTCCTTGCGGCTCATGGCGTCAGCTACAACGTTTGCCTTGCCCGGATGGTACTTTATTTCACCATCATAGTCGTTCAACAATTCAACAAACATCGTTGACGTATATTTAATTCTTTTTGGTTGAATATGTGTTGAAGACTTTTATGATCCGTGAAAATAATGCATTGAGTACCATATAAATAATGTCGCCATAATTTTTTTTTAAAGCGAATACCACCACGCCTAACTCAAGGTCGAGAGTGGTATAGTTCTTCTCGTGAACTTTTTAATTGGTGCGACGTGTACACAATAACTTTTTCACGTTGCACGAGTACGCAACCCAATCCTTGATGCGAAGCATCATAGTCTACAACAGAGTCATCGGTATCGTCGGATAATGATAAGATTGTAAAATGCTATGCACCAATCTTAAGAATAAGTTGAAAGGCTATATCTTGTTTTTCGATTTGGGGCGAATTTATTGTCTTTAACAACTCTAAAATGGTTCTCAAATGTTGCTCATGTTCATCAGTCGATCGAGAGTATATCAAAATGTCGTCAATAAACACTATGACGAATTTTTCGAGATACGGCTTGCACACACGATTCATTAAATCCATGAAGACCGCTGGTGCATTTGTTAAACCAAAAGGCGTAACGAGAAACTCGTAATGACCGTAACGAGTCTTAAAAGCCGTTTTCGGTATGCTTTCCTCTTGAATTCGTAACTGATGATACTCCGATCGTAAGTCTATCTTAGAGTAGAAGCTAGAACCTTTCATAAACCATTTGAGTTAGTTGGAAATTCATTTGTAACATGGTTTAGAAATATGAATTTTCGTTCATCGAAATGTTGTGCATTTTTGCAAAACTTGCATGTTTTTCCACCCCCAAAACCTTTATAAAGATGTATAGTGGTAAAGAGTGGGGGTTATGAACTCACAACATCCTTATTCGGTCAACTACAAGGTTCAGAAGGTGCTAATCGACATGGAGATTTGGCTATGGGTGCGGCTCCCGGTACCAAGTCGATGTGAAACTCGACTTGTTGATATGGTGGTAGTCCTGGCAAGACTTCAGGAATTTCTTCAGGAAATTATTTTATCAAAAGAATATCTGTTAGCTGTGGCCCAACGGCCTTCTTGTCTACAACAAGTGCTAGATAGGCAATACAACCTTTCCGTAAGCACTTATGTGCTTTCATGCCATTGATGATCCGCAATGGGGTGTCGCGCTTCTCTCCATGTATCACAAGTGTCTCTTCGTTCAGTAGTGGTAGGCGAATGATCTTCTCGTGACATAAGACTTTGGCTAGGTTATCGGATAACCAATCCATGTCAACCACTACTTCGAAACTACTCAACTGAACGGGGAAGAGATCGATATTGAATTTCAGCTCTAGACTCGACTAGTTTACTTTTTGCCAATTCTATAGAATGAGGAGACGTCTAGCTTACTTGACTCTAGGCCAAGTACATTTTAAATTCTGTGTGGCGAGGACTTCACTGTATAGTTTTAGGAACCCTATGTTTAAATGTAGGATAACCCAATCCATATGTTTAGATGTAGGATAACCCGATCCATATGTTTAGATGTTGGATAACCCAACCATATGTTTAGTTGTAGGATAACCCAATCCCTAATTGTAGCTAGGACAATCCCGTCCCTAGCCATGAAACTCATGTATGTGAAATGTTGAGATGAAGCTAAAATTGCCAATTGTATAAAATAACATGGATGTGAAATGTTGACGAATAGGATACATACCGGTGGTCCTTAATGATTTGATATGTCTCAGCTAATTCCCCATTAGCTAACTTGATATAGTAATGTGTGTCCAACATGACTCTAATTCGAGTATATGCTTAACATTTTAAAGCAATAGCTAAGCTCGGTGTTGGTATTAAAAGAATTGATACATGATGATCGTAGAGTGTACGTACTCATGACTTCATTGGGATTTTGTGGAGTATTCATAGTTCTAACCACACACACACTTATTCACATTTAGGATTTCAGCAAGTTACCAGCATACATCCAGGTGCCAAAATCGTTTATGGCAGCAGTTGCCTTCATTTCTCTCATGGCGAGAGTTATTGTTTGAGTGATCGAGGTAGGGAGGGATGATGCTGTCATGCTTCGAATCTCCGAGGCTAAAACCGAAATGTAACCCTCAGTGTGTTTGAATTCGGGTGTTTCCCAGTATGGAACAACCCTTGAGAGACCGTGCAAGCATCAAGTGTAACCATCAACATTGGCTCCAGTTATGATCGAGTTCTTTTATAAAATCATATGAAAATAGATATGAAAATCAGATGATATAAAAGAATGATGTATGGTTAAATAAATAACCAATAAAAATGTAGTGTATAAATATATCATGTCTTGAAATAGAATATTATGTCTTGTGTAGAGGATGTCGCGTCTTGTGCAAAAAATGTCATGTCTTGTCTTTGTCGAAGAGATTTGAATAAAACCACGATATGTAATATAACATAAGCACTTATATATAGGAAGTACCAGCGGCGTATCCACCATGCTTTTATCATATTACACACGTCTCGTTATTTACAAAAATGTCTTGTGTATACCAACATCAAATGTCATGTATAACAATGTCATGCGTAACAGTGTCATGTATAAACCACGTCTTGTGTAAAAGCAATGATTTTCAACACATAACTTTTAACTTAAACAATTGATTCTTTTGGCGCCATGTTCTTTTTAATACACACTATTAAAAGAATCTAGACATGTATTTGGATAAATATAGTCTATCATGTGCCCAAGAATGAAGAATGCAATCAGTCATCGAAACCTTAAGATCGCATGGTTCATATATGTTTGAATAAATGATAAAACGAATAACCGAAAATGAATGATAATGTGGATAACCAAAACCAAAAGGTGTAATTCCTCTTGCATGTATTGGTCATACGTCTAAATGGAAAGAGAAATAATTCGTTGAGGAGGGGAAACCAACCAGTGGTCTTCGTCCATATAATATGTATCCCTACTCTATGGACCTCATTCGTCCTAAGTAGAGAAAATCCTTTGTCTTACTTGTCCATGTGACAATTATGGTAATAGTGCTTGAGTTTCACGAGCTCTAGCAAGATTATTAGAATCTCCAAAAATGTAGAATAGAATGCAATGAGGGAATTGCAGCATGGCTCATGCCATACCATTCCTTGGGAAAAGACAAATGTCAAACGACGGAATTTATTGTATCATTTCCAATGAATATGATAAGGTGGAATATGATAAGGTAAGGTAAGGTAAAGAAGGGTAAAGTGTCATAGGCACCATGGAACCAACCCATGTTCAAGAATTTTGAGAATGTTGAGGAAAATCCTCCATGAGTAGCTAACAAGTTTTGTTTGTTTAAATGACTAGTCTCATCTGAATTGTGATATAGATCGAATGTTAGGTGTGAACAAATACGTGTCGTCTTCCTGTATTGTATTGTATTGTATTGTATTGTAGGGTGTTATACTAACCACCCCCAGTTCGTGTTTTACTAGATAGGAAGAATTGAATCTCAAGTAATAACTTAAGAATTTTGAATGAATAGTGATCATTAGCTTGACCCGCAGAGTCCACCAGAATTTCCATGCACTACAAGTTGTTATTACGTGGGCCCCCGTAATAATAAATTGTCTTGCATGGTCACCCTAGCATTCTCTCGTTCAGAGCAGGCGATCAGTCAGAGAGAGGACACTATTGTTTATATACCTTCAACATAGAAGGAAACTTCGTGATAGTTCACGTGTCAACGTCCGTTGTTGTTACTCGCAGGACGGTACGACGTTAGATGAAATAGAAATGGAAAGAATCTGTAACAATAACAATTGAAGGGGCACCTTCAAGATGAGTACTTCATCTTCCTTGTAGGGACAAGAGTATATCCACCTTGGTTAGTATGAGTCACATGGATCTCGTCCCACTAATGGAGTTGTTGTCCAAGGTTACCACATTCGCCTCGTCGTCACTATCATGGTCAGGCATCTCAGCATTCGCGAGAAAGCAACCATATTTTACGGAATTAAGTTTAAGATTTCACTTAGGAATCATGTTCGCCATAAGCTCCGCAATAGACATGAGGTCGATATTTTCATCGTGTTAGTAAATAATAATAATAGAGTTTGAAGTCGAAGGTATTTTGTTCTTGGCAAAATATTTCATGCAACATATATATGAACAACCTATATATATAATCATGTAAAATCCTATCAATCCAGGATTTCTATCTTGTATAAGCTGAACTTGTAAACTGTTTATAATGCATAAACTGATAATGTAATGTATTGTAGGCACATAGTCTATTAATGTATTGTGTCTGTTTCTCATAGACTTCACCCATGGAAATGTCCTCGCTTGACTTATGTGAAATGAATTTTTGTTGTAGTGGACCTTGAAAAATGTTTATGCAATGAAAACCTTTTGACCTGTCCAATTTTATTTATAATCTGTTCAACATGAACAAGAGGTTTTCGTGAGAGATCCCTAGTGATTGTAGACTTAGACTCGAGAAAGAATCCTGGTTCACTACAATCGATGCTCTGATACCAATCTGTCACACCCGCTCGTAGCGGAAGCGCGAGGTGTGATCTGATCGGTTCTCATTGCATAACAATATTAGTAAACATACTAAATGAATAAAAACAAGCTCCAATGCCATTGTCATAATTGTTTCAAAAGAATGCAACATAAGTTGAATGTATTGGTTACAAACCATCAAATGAAAATAAGTTGTCATCGTTTTATACATCAAAATGTAAGTCTTAAAATGTCAAGACTTTGACCACTATATCACCGCAAATAGGCGGTATATAACAGGCAAACCCTTCAATAGTTGGCATGGAGTATTGATACTTGTTTTCCTTGAACTGAAATCGTTGCATTGGTCCACTAATTCCCTGAAATACATGTAAGTTTGAAAACATCAACAAAAGTTGAGCGAGTTCATGCAGTTTAGTTGTATGAGATGTATCTGTAAAATGTGAGTTGTATAAAATGTATCTGTAAAATGTGAGTTGTATAAACTGTATCCATAAAATGTGAGTTGTATAAACTGTATCCATAAAATGTGAGTTGTATAAAATGTATCTGTATGTAATGATGTAGTATGTAAAGCGTCAATGAAATCGTTGATCATTAATGTTTCGCGAGGACATTAATATGTGTGACGAAATAGGAAGCAATCCAAACCTAGACGATTTTGTGTCGACTACTATCGACTGGGACACAAACGCACTCTTCTGTATGGGTCCACGACCAAGAGTGGGGCTCGCCAAAACCCATTAGATCTAACCACTTGTACCTAGGTCCAAACTGGATTAATGGTGCTTAGATGTATAACCCTAATTCGCACATGATCTAAGGTGTTTCATTCCCTAACTTTAACATACGTTGAACATGTATTTTCCCCGATAGTTGTAAAGTTGTAAAACATTTAAATGAATAGGGGACATGAACTCACAGAATCGCGTCCGTGAATAGAAGTAACTATGATCTCACGTGCGGTCGTCCTGAATAGTGTTGCGACCTACAAATGTTCTTATATTTGTTAGACACTTCGGTCTTTATAAATGACTTGAGTACAAGTCTTGTGTCTTGAATGTGTGTAAGACTTGTATGTCTTTGTTTTTCGTTGATATGTGTATTAGATGTATGAATTGTTAAACTGTTATATATATATATTTCACCAAATATATATATATATATATATATATATATATATATATATATATATATGTCATCTTGTATCTTGTGAGTTGTATAGTCGGATCTAGTCCTATTAATTTCGTGTCTTATATGTATCAATTGTATATTTGTGTTTACAATAATGGTGTCATTGGGCCGAGCCCATGTTTTCATGTTATTGGGCTTAAATAGTGTTGGACTTAAATAGTGTTGGGCCTCAATAGTGTTGGGCCTCAATAGTGTTGGGCTTCAATAGTGTTGGGCCTCAATAGTGTTGGGCCTCAATAGTGTTGGGCCTCAATAGTGTTGGGACTCAATAGTGTTGGGCCTCAATAGTGTTGGGCCTCAATAGTGTTGGGCCTCAATAGTGTTGGGCCTCAATAGTGTTGGGCCTCAATAGTGTTGGGCCTCAATAGTGTTGGGCCTCAATAGTGTTGGGCTTCAATAGTGTTGGGCTTCAATAGTGTTGGGTCTCAATAGTGTTGGGCCTCAATAGTGTTGGGCTTCAATAGTGTTGGGCCTAAATAGTGTTGGGCTTAAATAGTGTTGGGCTTAATTTTATTGGGCCTTGGCCCATATGTTTGGTATTGGGCTTAGCCCATGTGTTTTGATAAGCCCATTATGAAGTTAAGCCCATTTAGAAAAGTAAGCCCATTTGTATAAAATAGCCCATTAAGAAAAGTAAGCCCATTTGTTATGAAAATAGCCCATTAAGAAAAGTAAGCCCATTTGTTATAAAATAGCCCACATGTAAGTATAAGTCTTTCATTTTTATAAAAACATTTTTATAAAAATTCACTAAGTATACTTTTTAGTTAATAAAAACATAATAGTTTTCATAAGTTTCAGAATGTCCAAATTTTGTTAATGGTAATGTAATTTTTGTGTCCGCGTCGAAAGATCGTCTATACGTCGTAGTAATTCCTCGGAATGGCGATATGTTTATAAATTCGTCCGTCGTCCGTTTCGACCATAAGTTGTGTCCGAAAGCTCGGAATGTCCGTAAGTTGTTTTCAAGTGAGTCTATATGTATTCTTGTAAGTCTTTAGTTGTAAGTATGTCTGGTATTTATTTGTGTCATTGTTATCAAGTCTCTAACTTTTATATAACTAATACAAATAATAACACATAGCACATACTTGATATGTTCAATAAATATGTATTTTACCAAAATATATATTTATGTCAATTTTTATGTTTAGAAATACCAACTTTCTAATCTTGTAAAGACTTTGTTAAAAAAATTATAGTTTTGTTAACATAATGTTCTTAAAAAAAATGGCCATATAACCTTTGTATTAATCATTTGGCCATGTTTCATAAACATATCATTTTCTTTTCCAACTCACCATCAATTTACTAAACATCTTAACTAAAACATATGAGACTTTTATAACATAAAATTATCAAGATGATCTCCAAATCATGTAGGGTTTTAAACATGATCATAACATATACTAACTAGTTCAAAAACCAAGTTTAATTCTAGTTTTAACAACTTTTATAAAAATCTCAAGTTGTATGTTACTTTTTATAATCTTGTAGAAGTCTTGTTTTTAAATAAAAACCTTAAATACTTTCACAAGATCAAAGGTTATGATCATCCCTTTAAACCTTTATGTTAAAAACCCTTTAACATAAACTTGTATAATTGTTAGATCATATTTTTAAAACATCCTCTAACAATTTATTTATATCATAATCATCATAACAAGATCAAATATGCATATATCAAGTCTTAGATCACAATATAAACCAACATAAATATATCATGATTATTATTTTTGCTTCTTTGTATTTTCATGTTTATTATGTATGATTATATAGTTATTACTAGTTATAATAACAATCATAAACATAATATATGTATGGAAAAAAAATAGAACTTGAAGCTTACTTCTAGCACTAGGCTAGGGACGATCTTGGAGGATGATTAAGAAATAAAAAGATGAAGATCTTGATGGTAGAATACTCTTGAATAGATGAAAACCCTTTCTTTAACTTGTAAGTGATTTAGATCTTCTTATGTTCCATAGAAAATCATATTGATCATAAACGAGGTGATAAAATAAAATGGGTTTATGGTGTTCTTGGTGGATGATGAAGATGATGAGAGAGTTTTGTGTGAATAATAATGAATTAAGTGGTAAAGTGCTAGTATTACTTAGTGGTTAAGTCTTGTAATAATTCACCAACATTTATCCACTTGAAACTAATGAAAATATCTAGATATTAATTAAGTGGTAAAAATTAAGGGGAGAGTCCCACATAAGGTCTTATGACCGTGAATGGGGGGGGGGGGGTCCCCTTTGTTTTTGCTTCTTGATTTACCTAGTAAAAGTGTTAGAACTTTTTAGGTAATTGTTTAGGAAATGTGTAAGTATAAGTGTTTAAGTGTTTAGAGGGTGTTAAATGATCATTACTATACCATAATGATCCAATTAACACTAGATGACCATTAAAAAAAGATTTGACATTGTTCGGATATTCGTTTCGAATTGTTTCGGTTAGATGTTAATTGAACGCTAAGTTGCGTAACTTGTGTGAATTGATGTAGTTATTGGCTCGGATGATACCCGAATGTATCCTCACATGAATTCTATGTTAAATAATATTTTTACATGTCATAAAAATATTAAAAAGCTGATTTCAGCAAAAATTTCTGCGGAAAAGTGTAGAAATCGTCGCTTTTAGTGCTTTTCGGCAGTTTTCGGGCAGTTTTTGGTGCTACCGGACATTGGTAATATATTAAACCAAACCCTTTTATTCCCATATAGGGTTTAATGTATATTTGATGTTGGACTTTTGTCTAAGTCCTAAAGATGTAATTTAGATGGTTTATGCGGAACCTGAGTTTTCGTCAGCACACTAGTTTACTAGGTACTACTCTAGTTGTTTCGATGCATTGTTTACACTATTTCAAATGTAACCAATAAAAATGAATAATGTGCATCATAAATGAATATTCCTTGAGTGCTCTAAGATGTATATCATGTAATCATGCAGTTCGAATATTCAAAACACTTACTTGTATAATGTAAATCATTGCTTTAAATGTACGTAAATTACCCGAAAGTGGCAGTTGTCACATTGAAAACAGTAAAAGAGGGGTTCTATGTACTCACTTGAGATTGCTCAGAAGTACTAAGATAACCACCAAGCAATGCTAGAGATCTCAGAATCAAACGACACCTAATATAGGTAACTATGTTAATAAATCGGACCTAAATCGGAAGATTTGATAGAATGAGGGTTCGTAAACCAAATGAGTATGGAGACTCGTGCAATATGGTTTAACAAAGCTCACATACTAAAACGAAACCTAACCTAAGTGCTTACGACCCATTACGACCCGTTTAGGTAGCTTATGCTACTTTAACGCGTCGTTCGCGTGAAACGCGTTCGGAACGCCTAACTAGTCCTATGATAAGTAAAATATGCCTTAACATGTCTAATATGGTTGTCCAATCAGTTTAGATGTCAAAAGTTATGTTACATATGTTTAAAACGAATTTTGGCATCAAAGGGGTATTTTGGTAATTTACCTAAGGCATATATACTACCTATCATACAACTACTTAAACGAAGCGACCATAAGGTATAACCTCGGAAGGTTATTCCCTATATACTATGGTCACCTAATGTGTTTGGTTGGATCCTAATGATCGACCAAATGGGTCGGGTTCGAAAGTATAAGCGATTGTTTAGATCGCTTATCTGACGACCCTATATAAGCACTAAACTAAAAGTGACGAGCTAAGCATGTTAAAACATGCTTAACTAAGTTTAGAAAACAGGTTTGGTATCACAACAAACGCTTGTGATACCTAAGAGTAGTTTGGTTACAAAATACGCAAGAATACGTATTCTGACCGAAACTACGGCTCGTCACTGAGCCTAGATAACGTGGTAATCAGTAGGTATAGTCACTAGGGACTATAACCATCGTGATCACGCTCACGTTATGAAGTTCAAACGAACTTCGCATCGACCATAAACTGGTCAATGCAGAAAGTCAAACAAAGTTTGACTTTCGGACTCGAAAAGCAATAAAAGAACGAAGGAACACTTACGAAGGGTCCCCGAATGCTAATCTAGATCAAAATAGCTCAGGTATGAAACAAAGGTTTCAACTTAGAGCACAATTGATCAGATTCTTGTGAGGAATGAATGAAAATGTGATGGGTATTTATAGATTTCGGTCCACCGTTAGGATCGTTTCTTGGAAAAGAGGGAATGATCTAGCCCGTACACTTGTCAAGATGTTGTGGTAACTAAAAATGGTTCCTCATGAGCTGAAAGGGCAAGTTAGAATGTGTGGTTGTGAATTAATCAGCTGAAATCTGCTGATTAGATGATCTTATCTGAACTGGGAGGCTGAGGCGGCCCACTTCAGGATACACCAAAACTAATGCGGGCCGCATGGGGGTTCTGATCAGAAAATAAGTTTCAAAAATGACAGTTTCAGCCCCTGCACGTGTTTAAGGACATTTCCGACACTTACAAGGCCCGTAACGCCAACTTTAAGGACCTAAAATGATGCCTAAACATTGTGGACATGAAACATGCTCAAAAATATGTCAGATGTTGGTTCGATTGGTCGTACGAACGCGATGTTCGCTTAATTACGACGGAATGCGCACAAGCGCGTAAAACTATCCAAATGACGCAACGAATGAATTTCTCTTATGCCAAACACTAAAATAAAATATTTTAGTGCTTAAATAAATTTTTGGATGTCCAGATGTATTCAGAACGTAAGTTATGCGCGAAAGTGCAAACTTGTGCACTTTTTGACACTTTTAGTCCCTGAATGACCCAAAAGTTTATTTTAGCACACCGAACCTCTCAAAGCCTATTTCTAAGCTATGTAAAGGATATTTAAGGTGTGTTTAACTTATGGTCATGTTCCGGTATGTCTGTTACAGTTCAAATTGGCATACTTTCGCAGTTTGTCAAGTTTAGTCCCTGTAAGCTAATTAACTTGTTTTTGCCATACCAAAGCCTTCAAAACTTATTTCTAAGTTATGTAAAGGTTATTTAAGGTATGTTAAGTATATGTTGATGTTCCGGAGTATTTGTCGCATTAAACTGATTACGTTTACGCACCAGTTTGCGTATAACTCTCCGGAAAGTGATATAGAGTTTGAAATTACATAAAAGTCAAAACATGAAAAATGTAAAACACAACCAAACAAACATTGGGATCAAATAACATTGTTTTATTGATAATTGTTCTGTTCACAATGATTACAAGCACAGTTGTTACAATTATGTAAATTACCAACCATGAATGTGGTCGTAAATTGTAGGATCATGAAAATATGTATGTATGTAATTAGTTGATCTTGTGCTTATATGTGTCCTACACCATGATTATGAAATGTGAATGGCATCATTAGTATGGCCGACTATGTTTAGATGGATACATGTTCATATGTTAAAAGTATGTAAGTAGGACAGTTGACTATCTGAAAGTCAACGATGTATGAATAACACGACTAGGCTTTTGGATGCATTTGTAAGGGTAAAGAGATCAGGTGATACAAGTTAGATTATTTGTGTGCTATACATGATGGTGAATGAAACTAGCATGGGTTTAGAATAAGTTGATTGTTAATGCGAGTTTTATGCATGCTAGTAATTATTTAACAAAAGTCAAGCAACCGTTTGGGTTGGGAATGAATGTTAGTGTTGATGAACATGTGTAATAACAATATTTTGGGTATGATGGCTTGAATGGGTAGGAGTTTTCACTAGCATGGACCAAAGCATGGAAGACTAATGGAACAAGAGGAAGCGAGGAAACTAGCATGAACATGGTGATCACAAGGTAAGTGATTCCCGAACTAAATTTATTTATATATATAATGAGTTTTTATTACAAGAAGGATGGGAATCATGAAAGGATGTGCAAGAAATGATAGAACAAAAGTAAGTAAAGTCGTATTGGGTAATATGTGAATTAGACATGAATGAAAAGTCTTGTTAAGTTCAAACGGGTCAAAATCAAGAAAGTAAGATAAAAGTATAGGATTTGGTTGTGGGAACTTGGGGTTAAGTGTTAGAATGATTTGGGGGCTTGGAATAATGTTATTTTACAATTTGTGAAGTTCGGGATGCGCGAACGGGGGTTAAAACATCGAAAAGAATGAAATCCGGCGTCGGTGCTTCAGGGGCAGCGTCCCGACACTGGTAGCAGCGTCCTAGACGCTGGGCAACAGTTGGCCGATGCCCTAACTTGTTGTCTACGTGCCAGCCGATGCTAGTAGCCCCGTTTCTTCATTTTTCTTCGATTCCGGACCCCGTAGACCCATTCCCAAGCCCCGTTAAACTTCCATAATGTACCCCAACCTTACCAAATAGTTTTGTGAGGTACCTGTGATTATAGAACTCATTTTTAAGCTCTCAAAATGTAGCTCAAACTCATTAAAGAGTGTTTATGAGGTACATGTAAGAATGGGGCGTGTATGCAAGTATGTGTGGGATTGAAATAAGTATGTAGGAATGTATGAATAGATTAATTGTATGTAGTAGATGGAACCCATTAGTAAACACGAATAGAAATGAGTATACGTGTAGGTTGGTATGTACGAGACTTATATGTATAGTAGTTTGTGACTAAGAATTGTTATTATGAATATGTGAGAATGTAAGTTGTATGTAAGAGTTTGGATAGAGGGGTAGGTGTATGAAGTAGGATTTATCATACTCGAAAGAGTTGGATTAGATAATTTGTATGCGTGTTATTGAACCATATGTATTCGAATGAGCGAGACTCGTATGTATGTATGCATGTATGGTGTAAATATACATTAGTATTAACGATGCTAACCGGGCTGCCTTTGAGAAATGAAATGCAGGTACATTATTGTTGACTCATTGAAGGTTAAACACCGAGATGAAATGCTTGAATTCAGAAAGATAACCGAATGGAATGTATATGAGGATAGAACGTGACGTGATTCTATAATTATGAATCTTAGATTATATATAATGTCACCAAGTACTAATGATGTGAATGTATGTGGTGAATGCAGGTTGTACGAAATCATGGATCATCATCACGAGGTGTAAGCGGTCGAAGATCAAATCATAAGATAGATTGTACGGGAATGTGTGATTATGCAATTTAGAAAAAAATAAGTTATGTTTTATTTCATAAATGAGAACGAAGAATGTAATTATCGTAAAAGAGTTATTTTAAAATGGACTTTCAAGTATGTCAAGACGTTTATAAACAAATAAAATTTAAGGATCGTATTTCCGTTGCGTCTTTATGGTTAATACGTGTTTGGGTCTTACAAGTTGGTATCGGAGCCTAGGTTTGAGTGAAATCAAGTACAAGGAGGTAAGTACTTAAACTCAAACCCATGTGCTCTTGTGACAAAGGACCCGTACAATCCAAGACTCGATCAAGATCCAAAGGTAGAATTGAATGTAAGCAGGTATATATGTGTTCACATAAATAAACTATTTGTTATGTTGCAAGGTAAGCTTAAGCGATTGAGGAAGATAATCCGAGGATGTGGTTTAGGATGAATACGGAAGCATGTAATTAGACAGATGGGAACCCAGGTATACAATATTAATATATATAGGTACCGATGTTGAGAAAATCTCCTTGGGGGAGGGTAAGTGTTAAAACAAAGGACAATGATATTGTCTTGATAAGGTTTTAAAGATGTTGCACAAACCGAAACCCACCTATCTGGGCATAAGGTGATGATTTCATGAAGGCAAGAAACTAGTATGTGGATTGCGCGCCTGGCCAGTACGCAAGAAGCATATGACGTTCGTGAGGCCATGATAATCATCACATGTATGTCCGATAGAATCGGGAAGTAGGTCGATGTGTGGGTGTAAGAAGTTGTAAAACTTCAAAAAATTTGAGAATAAAATATAAGAATGAAAGGTTTGAATCCGTAGGCATGTACGGATCAAACATGTAAGAATGAAAAGCATGAATGGAAATGTTTGAATCCGTAAGTAAATTTGGATCAAACAAGTAAGAATGAAAGGTTTGAATCCACTGACGGGTTCAAACATAAAGGAGGAAAGGTAAGAATGAAAGGTTTGAATCTGTTGACGGATTCAAACATAAAAGAATGCAAAGTATGAATGAAAGGTAACATCTGTAGGCAAATATGGATCTAATACATAAGAGTAATATGTAAGAATGAAAAGACTAAAATTCTTAAGCAGGTATGAACAAGACACGCGAGAATGAAGGATTGGATTCATCAACGACTAAGAGTCGAGTAAGGATAAAGGAGGAACTGCACCTCTCTCCCCAACTAAGGTAAGTATAAACATAGTGAGTAAGCGACGATAATAGCACTGCCCGGTTAATCATATCGCTTTACTAACGGAATGCATATGTATGTGTAAATGCATGAATGAACACATGAAGGATAAGTAATAGTTGATTGATAAAACCTAAATAAGAATGCATTAATAGTTTGGCTTTCTAAAAATCCAAACGAAGTGAAGGTTGTTAACTAGAAAGCAAGTAACGGTAATATATTAGTTGAGAAGAATACTGAATAAAGTTACGTGATAGACACATTGTAACTTGAATCATGAGAATTGGGGTGAATAATGGGCTAAGAACCGAGCGAATGGCTTAAGCATTGATGGGAAAGGAAAGTTTTTGCAATAAATGCTAAAATTGTGAGATGATGTTTTGTAAGTACGTTAAATGAAAGTTGGCAAGTAATTAAAGAATTAAAAGAAAAGTACGTAAGAAACGAAATGTGTAATGAAGTATAGTATGTAAGTAAAAAAAAAGAAAAAAAATTGTGAAAGTACTACAGTTGAATAAACAACGAATAGAATGAATGATTGAACGATTTGTGCTAACCATTTAATTTCGTAAATGAGATGGTGGAAAGCTTGAAGTGATGAAACTTGTAGAGTTGGCAAAAGGATGTTCATGAGCGGAAGCTCATCACATGGATGAAAGAAATCAATCTAGTACGGCATGGACTCGTGAAGAAACGATGATCCGGTTTACAAATCAATGGTTTGTGCAATAAAGTCGAGGTTAGTAACTTGTTTAGCTCATGATTGAAAAGTAAGAATTGATGGGTAGAGTGATACCCACAAAAGAAATAAACAGTAGAATAAGTATGGTTTAATATGAAATGTTTGACTTTAAACATTTATTTAGGATGAAATTTCAACCCATAATTGTTGTCACTAATGAGAAATCTCCAAATCCTTAAATAAGAATTCGGGGTATTGGTTAAATGCAGATACGATGAACTTGCACACTATGCTTACTTGAGTAGTATAAGTAGCACTTGAAGAGAAAGCTAATCATAAGTGACATGAAAGAAGTGATTTGGTATTTAACCGACGATTGTGCATAATATAGATCGATAGCAAACATAGGATGACTCTTAACTCTCGAAGTACGTACAAAATGTGACAACTGGCAAATAACTGGTAATTCCGTACAATTTAATCACTATTTATATTTCTTAATCTCATGCATTTAGCGTAATTTAATCACGTGACTGTGTCGTATACTAGATAACAGTGTTAGGACAAGAAAACAAAGCTAAAACATATGTTGGTTTTCGTCGTAATGCGAAACCAAACAAACAATGTCCTAAAAGTGTTGGTAGAAAGTGTTGTGTACACTATTCATGGTTACACTATTCATGCTAGCAAACCGTTAAATCAGACCGAAACACTGAAAAACGACACTCGGATAACATAACTGAGTCCATTTATATAAGAAAACATTATTATGAAAACACATCTTGCAAAGAAACAAGACTTTCCGGTATAACGCCCTAACCTCAAAAATGTCTGTTTCGGCTTAAAATATAGCATTTTTAACGCGTCCGAACCTATAACAAAGCATTTCCGGGACTTCGGAATAATGTCAACTGATGAAAAGCACACTAAAACAATAAGATGATATCAACGGAACGTTCATAATCACGAGTTTCCGGCGTTACATCACTATGCACTAAACTAGTCCGTTAGCGACTCGACGAACTAGTAGGCACCATTTTTGGTCACGAAACAAGCAAATGAAGAATCTAGCGAGCTAGTTAAGCTAAATTTGGGACTCGGAATCACTTCATACAACCTTCCGATGCAAGAAAACAACTTACGGAATTTCTTGTCGGCACGACATAAAAGTACCGTAAATGAGCCGACGACGAAACGAAAAGCATTCTAAGTATCAAAACATGATTTTTAACTAGTTTAGTAAACTAGTTAATAAATATTTTGATTTCGGAACCTTAATTACCCTCTAACGGTGTGATTTAAACCCTAATCACCCTACCTTAATTACTGATCAAAATATCTAGTTTTAATTAATTTTTTATAAAAAAAATTCATATTACCCCCCCCCCCCCACTCATGTATGGCCGATTTTAGTGGGCCCCACTCTCATGATCTTTGTTGAAAATTTAGAGATTAGAGGTATGGTTCTTGATAGTTGTTGTTGAAAAATTGTAACACACTTTACCTTATATCATCATCACCTTTCTTACATATCTCTAACTTAGAGATTTCCACAAAAGAAAACCCCCCAATACCCTCATCATTTACGGCAACCAACACCCCCCTTTTCACTCTTCTTTTTCATTCATTTCCATCACAAATTTAGCCTACTGAGTCCATTTACAAGATCATCTACACTTGGTGCATGCATGGAGAACACTTAGGAGCTTGGTTGGAGCTTATTTTCTTCTATTCTTCTTGTTTAATCACTTGCAAGATTGTGAGTCTTCTAAACATAATATTTATGCTTTATTTTACTAGTTAATCATAGAAGTACAAGTTGTTGATCTTGAAATTAAAGCTTAACATAAACAAAAACCCTAAACACAAAGCTAATAAACACTAAATATGAATTTATTATGTGTTGATTTATGTTGTTTAGTGTTAATATGTTCATGTGATCTTGTTGATTATGTTATTTTTGTTGAGATTAGTAGCTTAAAGTTTGTATTTATGATGATCATGTTGTTAGCTTCATGTAGTATTTTATATTTGTGTTCATCTTATCATGATGAACATAAATATGTGATTTAAACATGGTTATGTTTAAATCAAGAAAGATCATCATACTCATTTCATGAACTAATCATATAATTTTTGGATTACATAAAGAAACAAGTGTTTAAATGGGTTTAAATGTGACACCTGGGTCACTTCAACCATTAAACAAATACCAAACTAATGAAATATTGTATTTCATACTTGGGATTTTTATAAATATGTGTATCATTTACACATATCAATTCATGTTCGATTTCCGGCTCTAAATCTCTTTCTGGAAGGTTATACGCGCACTGATGCGTAAATATAACCAGTTTAATGCAACGAACACTCCGGAATAGTGAAATAGGCTTCACATACCTTAAATAACCTTTACATAACTTAGAAATAAGTTTTGGAAGGTTTGGTGTGCTGAAATCAAGTTAATTCGCTTACAGGGACAAAATTAAACAAACTGCGAAAGTATGACGATTAGTACTAAAACAGACATTTCGGAACATGACCATAAGTTAAACATGCCATAAATATCCTTTACATAGCTTAGAAATAGGCTTGGAGGTGTTCGGTGTGCTAAAATAAACTTTTGGGTCATTCAGGGACTAAAAGTGTCAAAAAGTGCACAAGTTTGCACTTTCGCGCATAACTTACGTTCTGAAAACATCCGGACATCCAAAAATTTATGTAAGCACTAAAATACTTTATTTTAGTGTTTGGCATGAGAAAAATCCATTCGTCACGCCATTTGGATCGTTTTTCGCGCTTATGCGCATTCCGTCGTAATTAAGCGAACATCGCAACCGTACGGCCAAAGGAACCGACATTCGAGATGTTTTCAAGTATATTTCATGTTCCCTATGTCTTAACATCATTGTGGAGCTTGAAATTGGGCTTGACGGGTGTTAGAAGTGCCGTTAGGCAACGAAACAAGGTGCAGGGACCAAATCTGCCAAATCTACATAGTTGTTGGCTTACGGACCGTAAGCCATGACCCTTACAGTCCGTAAGGGGTCCCCAGAACAGCAGATCAGTTTAAACAGCTATTGCCTCTTCAGGATAATGAGGGGCCATTTTGCACTTGCCTCTTCAGGATAATGAGGGGCCATTTTGCACTTGCCTCTTCAGGATAATGAGGGGCCATTTTACACTTGCCCTTTCAGTTCATGAGGGGCCATTTTGAGTCACCACAAGGTTTCAACAAGTGTACGGACAAGATCAAAGCACGGTATTCAAGAAACGATCCTAACGGTGGTCCATTTCTTATAAATACCCAACCCTTTCATTTGCAAAAACCCACACCTTTGAAATCTGAATTTGCTCTCTAAGTTGATGTGTTTAACACTTCATACCTGAGAGTATTCAGATTCAAACCTTCCATTCTTGGACCCTTTGTAAGTGTTCCTTCGTTCTTTTATTCGTTTTAGCGTTAAAGTCAAACTTTGTTTGACTTTCTGCATTGGCCAGTTTATGGTCAATGCGAAGTTCGTTTGAACTTCATAACGTGAGCGTAATCACGATGGTTATAGTCCCTAGCGACTATACCTACTGATTACCACGTTATCTAGGCTTAGTGACGAGTCGTAGTTTGGCCAAAATGCGCATTCTTGCGTATTTTGTAACCAAACTACTCTTAGGTATCAAAACCGTTTGTTTTGATACCAAACCTATTTTCTAAACTTAGTTAAGCATGTTTTAACATGCTTAGCTCGTCACTTTTAGTTTAGTGCTTATATAGGGTCGTAAGGTAAGCGATCTAAACAATCGCTTATACTTTCGAACCCGACCCGTTTGGTCGATCATTAGGATCCAACCAAACACATTAGGTGACAATAGTATGTAGGGAATAACCTTCCGAGGTTATACCTTATGGTCACGATGTTTAGTTAGTTGTATGATAGGTAGTATATATGCCTTAGGTAAATTACCAAAATACCCTTTTTACGCCAAAATTCATTTTAAGCATATGTAACATAACTTTTGGTATCTAAACTGATTTGGCAACAATATTAGACATGTTAAGGCATATTCTACTTGTCATAGGACTAGTTAGGTGGTCCGAACGTGTTTCACGTGAACGACGCGTTAAAGTAGCATAAGCTACCTAAACGGGTCATAATGGGTCGTAAGCACTTAGGTTCGGTTTCATTTTAGTATGTAGGCCTTGTTAAACCATATTACATGAGTTCCCCTACTCATTTGGTTTATGAGCCTCATTCTATCCGATCCTCCGATTTAGGTCCGGTTTATTAACATAGTTACCTATATTAGGTGCCGTTTGATTCCGTGATCTCTAGCATTGCTTGTTGGTTATCTTAGGACTTCTGAGCAATCTCAAGTGAGTACATAGACCCCTCTTTTACTATTTTCAAACGTTTTGTGGTGAAACACATGTGCCTACTTGTTACTTTCATGCTTTCCTGTTTTCACATCATATACTTGCTATGTTCATTAGTACATTTAGAGTACATGATTTCATTGTGTTTTATGCTATGTATGCCCATTGTGTGCGTACTTAGTACATTGTTTTACATTACATTTTATGCTATGTATGCCCATTGTGTGCGTACTTAGTACATTGTTTTACATTACATTTTATGCTATGTATGCCCATTGTGTGCGTACTTAGTACATTGTTTTACATTACATTTTATGCTATGTATGCCCACTGTGTGTGTACTTAGTACATTGTTTTACATTACATTATATGCTATGTATGCCCATTGTGTGCGTACTTAGTACATTGTTTTACATTACATTTTATGCTATGTATGCCCATTATGTGCGTACTTAGTACATTGTTTTACATTACATTTTATGCTTTGTATGCCCATTGTGTGCATACTTAGTACAGTGTTTTACATTACATTTTATGCTATGTATGCCCATTGTGAGCATACTTAGTACATTATTTTACATTACATTTTATGCTATGTATGCCCATTGTGTGCATACTTAGTACATTTGTTATTCATCACATGCTTACATTTTGGTATGACATTTGGTTTGTTTAAATAATACAATGTACATTCATTAACATTAGCTACACCGCTCGTTCGTAGGTAATGGTACCATAGGAATTGACAACTCCCATTTCTGAAATCCCGGGTTTGTTTGGATTGGAAGGAATGACCGAATTCGATAAACATAACAACAAGATAGACCTTTAAATTCGTTTAGGGGTTTATCGCCACAGTCACAAGGCTTGGATGTATGCATTTTCACAATACCGCATAGATGTTTATATCAGTATAGCGTGCATTTATTACACAAAACATAACTTTGATTTAAACCATGTTTTACTTCAATACCTTGTTTTTGTGCATTTTACATATGGTTTAGTTGATATATTTCACTTACCATACATAAACATTTTGACATTGATATACACAATTCATGATTTACATTAGAAATAAACATTTTGACATTGATATACACAATTCATGATTTTCATTAGACATAAACATTTAGACATTAATATACACAATTCATGATTTACATTAGACATAGACATTAGACATGGTTTTCACACAAACATTTTGACATTTGATTATACATAAACATTTTACTTTGGTGGTTTGGTTTGAGTAAGTGACTTAAGTAACGAGGCATGTGTAATATGATACAAGCATGGTGGATACGCCGCTGGTACTTCCTATATATAAGTGCTTGTATGGTATTACATATCGTAGCGTTATTTGAATCATTTCAATTTAGACATATAACATTTTATACAAATAACATACTTTTCACAATACATTGTTGTACAAACAACTTATCTTATACAAACTCATTTTACTTGGTTATTCATTTAATCTTACATTATTCTTTTACATATCATCTACTTTATCATCGTTTTTCAAATGATTTATAAAACAAAACATTTTACAAGGATCATGACTGACTTTTGTTAAACAACCTTTTTCTAAACTTATAAGTCATGAATCCTATTTTCACAAAACCTATGTACTCGCCGGCATTTTTATGCTGACGTACCTATTTTCACATGTGTTTCAGGAAATGATGCATAGGATTGATCAAGATACACTTAGGCGGACTTGGGCCTTAGTGACAATAAAAGATGGAAGACTAGTTAATTTTGTTATACCTCTATGTTTGTTAAGACATTGTAACTCTTTTAATCAATGAAACAAAATTTCAATTTTCCATGTGTTATGAAACAATGATTCTGTTACAACACTCCCCGATGATTCCGCCACGTTTTGTTGTTTTACGTGGTCGGGGTGTGACAGAAAAGTTGGTATCAGAGCCCATGGTTATAGGGAATTAGGTTATTAGTAATGCTTTGACCTAGTCTATAACCTTCCTAGGACCCTAACGCGAGTTTGCTTGCGTTTAGTCATAAAACAATACCGTCACCTATCCTTAAGTGACAACCACAACAAGAACACAAATTTCAAAACCGCTTTGAAAACCAATCACCTGTTCTAGGATGATTGATTACTAGGTTTTGAACCCTCTGTTATAAGGTTTTAAACCCCTTTGAATTTTCAAAACCTCGTCAAAGTTTGGGTCTTATAGTGTGAACACGTGCAATCTGGAAGAGTGGATGCCTGTACTCTGAGTTTTCTGTCTAAGGCTAGAGTGTTCGTACAAATCCACATAATCGGACCAGTCACTCTTACCTGGGAACTCTTGGGGTGAGTGTCCACTTATAGGCTAAAGCATGTCTTCGCGATACACTAATATGACTCGCTTACTTTGATTTGTCACCGTCTCATTTGTTTGCCTTAGGTAACAAACAAATGATCGCAATTTCTATGCGTTGTCATTTTGTTGTATTTACCGATAACACTTCATTTGTTTCTCCTATATCTTTCATTTCCTTCTAGAATGTCTCTTCCTCTCAGCAATGGTCAAATGTCTAAGCGAACAGCCAAATTTGCCCTGCGAATAGGCGAAGTGATTCCGAAGACTGTGGATTTAGGCATTGCCATGTATCGTCTCCAGGATTAAGCCACTCAAGAGCCACCAAAGGAAGCAGAAGTCAAGACAACACAACCAGCCAAGAAACCAATCAAGGAATCAAAGTCCATGGATGAACAGACTAGATCCCCTAAGAAATCAAGGAAGCGTAAGGCTTCAAGGAAACCCGCAGCAGTTACACCTAATCAAGCGGGACCTAGCCAAGTGACAGCACTACCAGCCAGGAAGCCATACAACGGAACTGCACCCTTGTGCAACCAATGTAGCCTTCATCATCAAGCTAGTGTGAAGTGCCGCAAATGCAAAATTTATGGACTTATAGGTCATACGGCAAGGGTTTGCCCAACTGCAGCCGTACCAAATCAAGTAGGACCCATCCGGGTGGCAACACCACCTGCTAAGAAGTAATACAAGGGAACGGCACCAATATGCGACAAATGTAATGGGTATCACCAAGCTCACTTACCGTGTCGTCTGTGTGTATCATGTGGGCGGGTTGGTCACCTGGCAAGTGCTTGTCGATGTAACCCGAACCAAGGTGGTCCAAATCAACCACAAGCCGACTCTGCTCAAGCTCGTTTCTCACCAGGGTCTTGCTACAACTGTGGCGAGATGGGCCATTTCCTAAGGGATTGCCCAAAGCTTGCTAAGACAAATCCAACCCTTGGATGAGCAGTTGATTAGAAGATGTTGTTGTCTTATGCTTTTGTTTCTTCTATTTTCTTGTAATGTGAAACAATTTGTTTTGCTTATAAATAAATCGTTGATCACAAATTCTGATATACAAGCGTAGTTACATGTGTGTATGGCATTTCCCTATGATACCTACATTAAGGAACTATGTTCCTTACAAACTACTCTTGTGAATATTTCCCATTCTTGTGTTTACTCATGATTCCCATAGAAAATTTTAAGTACTCATTTCATTTTAAGATACGAAGTACAAAAAAATAAAGTGACATTATGAGTAATCATGCTTCTGCACATCAGTGCCTTTGAATCCTTGGTTAGATAACTAAGGGTATTTTTCAAAATCTCATACCCATTACGTTTTGATTTTCAACATGCATAGTATGAGTGTTTCAAAATAACCTTCATGATTTCAAAATGTTATTAATACAGTATAATTACTTATATCAAGTGCATGATTTCAAAAGCATCAATCATGTTTTCAAAAACCTTATACATAATTTCAAAATTCATCTCGCATGATTTTAAAACATTTTTACCTAATACACCTACTTTATGATTTCAAAAGTATTATATATAAGGTTTCAAAAATATTAAACACATTTTTTTAAAAGAAACCCCATGCATAGTTTTCAAAATATTTTTCTCATACATTGACTTAACCTTCAAATTCTGCTTCATATGTCGCCTTGACATATCTAGCATCTCAACTACATAAACATTTTGACATTGATATACACAATTCATGATTTACATTAGACATAAACATTTTGACATTGATATACACAATTCATGATTTTCATTAGACATAAACATTTAGACATTAATATACACAATTCATGATTTACATTAGACATAGACATTAGACATGGTTTTCACACAAACATTTTGACATTTGATTATACATAAACATTTTACTTTGGTGGTTTGGTTTGAGTAAGTGATTTAAGTAACGAGGCGTGTGTAATATGATACAAGCATGGTGGATACGCCGCTGGTACTTCCTATATATAAGTGCTTGTATGGTATTACATATCGTAGCGTTATTTGAATCATTTCAATTTAGACATATAACATTTTATACAAATAACATACTTTTCACAATACATTGTTGTACAAACAACTTATCTTATACAAACTCATTTTACTTGGTTATTCATTTAATCTTACATTATTCTTTTACATATCATCTACTTTATCATCGTTGTTGGTTCACTACATCTGTCGACTTCGTCTTGTATCGAGTCTTAGTTTTAGATTAATGAATCAGGGCATATTTTATGAGAAAATAGGATAGCGTTTAAGTCTAAACTGATAGGTCCGCTTATTTGTACATGTCCGTATGTGGGAACCTACCTGGTCCGCTTATTTGTACATGTAGGTCCGCTTATGTGTACATGTCCATATGTGGGAACCTACCTGGTCCGCTTATATGTACATGTCCATATGTGGGAACCTACCAACACTATAAATACCACATAAGCGAACTCATTTGTAAGTTTCTAGAATTCCATGCCAAAGTTCTGCCGGTGTGATGTTCGAGCTGTGAACGTTGTTATATCAATGAAATCAGTAGTTTAAATGAAGAATAAGCTATTTCTATCTACGTTTCTTGTAATTCCGCACCTGAAACATAGTTGAACGCCTCTGAACGACTCAATCGGGTCGAAACACGATCCTACAATTGGTATCAGAGCATCAGGAGGAGGAGTTCTACAGAGAATAGCTGGAATTCATCATCATTTCTTACTTCTACACCTTCTATTTTCAGTTCAGAAAGTTGTACCGGTCAGAATTGGATCAAAATTGCACAGATTGTGTGTTATTGGACATTGATAAACCCTTGAAAGTTTCAGACTGAAATACGGACTAAAAATGGGTGAAATCATCTTCGGACTTGGTTCCGCTTATTCGGACATTTGAGTAGATCCGCTTATTTGACAGCTTCAAGTCCGCTTATTCGGACATATTTTGATCAGGTCCGCTCCAAATAGCATCAGGTCCGCTCCAAATTACATCAGGTCCGCTCCAAATAGCATCAGGTCCGCTCCAAATTGCAATCAGGTCCGCTCCAAAGACACTTTATCAGTAGTTCCGCTGATCTGGTCAACCTGGTCCGCTTTTAGTGACAAAGTTCAGTAGGTTCGCTTATTTGGTCATCAGTAGATCCGCTTATCTGAACATCAGTTGGTTCGCTTATAAGTCACTGATTTTGAAAAATGTGCATTGAAAAATGGAATAGTCAGAGTTCACGTGATCAGTTGTATCGGTCCATGTGAACATTTAAACAAGCGGCCCAATCATATTATATTTGGTAGTCAAGTTGTCGGCAGCAAAATTATCAAAATAAAAGTTGTCGGGCTTTGAGAAGTGTTTGTCGGATATTTGCAAGATTTCGGCCCAATCAGAAGTATCTTAGCATTATTTGTTGACTATTCTCGGCCCAATCACAAGTCATTTATCAAAATTGTTGTCGGGTTATTTTAAGAGGTCCAATGATATTGTTGTCGGGTTAATGAGCACTTTTTGTGAAATATTATAATTCAAAGTATTTTGTGAGCAGACATAGTGTTAGCCCACTACATTGTGTTCGACCCATTGAGTATTATTTGAGGCCCAACCTGAATTAAAGTCGATCATTCGATTTAAATTGTTGACGTGTGGTTTGTCATTGATATCAGTTTGCATAAAATCAAATTCACTTAGTACGAAGTCCGAATTTTCTATCCGCACAGTTTGGAGTTCAAAACTTTTCAAAGGGTCTGGTCGTTTGAATTTGATCCGGGTTATAACAGTCTGCACAGTTTGTCAACTCTTAGTTCACACAGAATAGTCACCAGTCCGAGTATCAGTTTTTGTTTCAGTTGTTTAATAGCGTTTAAACTGATAAGGGTTTATTTGTTTGTCTGCCGTTCGTTCAGGTGATACAGGTGATTTACAAAGTGAATCAGTTCGTGTGAAAGCTTGTTCGAGAAATTCTTCTATTCCGAAACATGGATAACGATTTCTACAACGCGTTCACTACTTCTTCGTCTACTCCGGCTTCCATTGCTCAGAATATGAATTTGGAAAACGAAACGGGAACCACCCAAAAGCCCCTGAAATTGATGAGCATTGAAGAATACTACGGGTGGAAAGACAGATTCGAGAACTGGGTTCAGGCAAACCATCTTAGGTCATGGGAATGTATACTGGAGAAATATGTTTTGCCACAGACTGATTTGAAAGTTGACAAAAAGATATCTGAATTCAGTAATGAAGAACGTGATATGTATAGAGCTGAAAAGATGATGATTAGTCTGCTTCAGCAAGCTATCAAGGAAGACATTTTCATTCTGCTACAGCATGACAAAACTGCAAAGTCAATCTGGGATGCACTTAAAGTCGAATTTGAGGGTAGCGAGAATATGATTAAAAGCAAGAAGGCACTGTTAAAGAAAGAGTTTGATCTGTTCAGCAGTCTACCGGGTGAAGACACAAAGAAGCTGATTGAAAGATACTGTCACCTTGTGCGATCTATGTCAATGCTTAGTATAAAAAAGGAGTCTGAAGAGTGGGTAGACAAATTAGCTGATGCGTTACTGCAAAAAGAGTGGGGAACTTATTTGATGATCCTGAAAAACACAGGGGTTTATGATGGGTTAACAATTGGTCAGTTTATCGAAAAGATTGAGGGTCAAGATTTGGAACAACAGAAGATCGCGAGGATGAACAGTCCAAGTGGTCAACAGGACGTAAAGATGTATTACAAAGGTAGTATTCCGGTTCCAGAATCTGAGAGAAGCCCGAAAATCCAGACTGCGTTTAGTGCTGGGGATTCTACAGAAAAGATTGATCAAAGTTCAAACAAAAGCAGCAGTGGTTTCTCATTATATCCAAGTGTCAATCCAAAGAGTTCATCAGAAAGCTTTAAGTCTCAAAGCACAAAGACAGGAAATGGTTATGTGATTCAGTACAACATCGCTCTAAATCTTCCAGAAGGTCAAAGTTTTTCAGAAGACACTGCTAAAGACCACATGGCTCTACTTGGTTCTGTATTGTTATCTTATGAGGGTCTAGTGGCTGGTCGGATTGGAAATCCTATGCTCACCAAAGAGGATTACGATCAGATAGACGCCGAAGAGATGGAACTGATGGGCATCAAATGGTGTCTTGCTAGTGTTCTTAGAAGTGCTGAAAAGTTCAAAACGATTACCCGAAGAAATTACTTTCTTGATGCTCATGTATCTACTTTAGGTTTTGATAAATCTAAAGTTACTTGTTTTCGTTGCAGGGAGAAAGGCCATTTCAAGCGGGAGTGCAAGAACAGAGAAGCTAGTGGCGCTCAGAATCCGTTTGGAAAAGATGATTACTACCGGAAAGCCATTTATCCGCAAGTTGGTCAATCACAAGACTCACAGACGGCTCATGGTAGAAGAATCGAAGATCCAAAAAGAGCGTGTGTGGTGGATTTTGACTGGAACAATTATATCTTTCCTGATAGCAAAACATGCATAGTCGATCAAGATGATGAGAGGCTACCTGAAGGTTTCAGCTGGAATATGTTTGCAGATGAGAATGGGAATTTTAAAGCTTTCATTGCTAAGATTGTCAGAGAACCAGACATGTTTGCCATGTGGATGAAATCTATTGGTGAGACAGTGAAAAGTGTGAAGGAACAGTCTGTTACATCTGAAGAAAGCTCAGAAAGTGCTGATGAAGATTCACTAAGTTCAGATGAGAGTGTTCAAAATGTTGTTACTTCAGAAAAAGAAGTTGTATTAGATCAAACACCGTCTGATTCTGGTGTATCAGATGCTGATTCTGAAAAATCTGTAGAGTTTGATCAAACACCAGTTTATAGTAGAAGTGATGATGAGGAAGAGAAACATATTAATGTTGCTAAAACTCATCTTTCTCCTGAAAGTTTTCATTTCTATTTTGCAGATCGCATGGAGAAACGAGCTGCTAAAGAACAACAACTAAAGAAATCTGAAAATGTTGTTCAGAGAGAGAATGTTGAAGGTGTTGCTGAGAAGATTGTTGAAACTGAGCGAGTAAAGGAAGAGGAGAAGGTGATTGAAGAAGAAAAAGTGATTGAAGTGATAAAGACAATTGAGGTTGAAAAGATTGTTGAAGTTGTAAAGCCTTTCGAGAAGTGTTTGGAATCATGCAAGGGTTGTGTAGCAAAAGACGAGATAATTGCTGAATATGAGAATAAGAAAGAGCAGTTACTGTTCAATCTCAATTATGTAAAAGAATCTTATGATGTCTTGAACAAAACAGTAACTGGTATCCAAATGACAAACTCAGAGAGAGAACAAGCACTAACGATGATGAATGCAGTCATGATGACAAAGCAGAAAGCTATCAACTTTTACATCGAAGAAAGTGCTAAATGGAAGCAAGAGTTGGAGACAGAAAAGATCGAGAATGAGAGAATTAGACGTTTATTACAAAGTTATTCTAGTTCTGATTATCTCATTGATCGTATTTACCCAACTGTTGCAGGTATGGAAGCTTTTCAAGATGAGAAGCCGAAGAAAAAGAAAGATAGTGGTAAGAAACCGACTGTTAGCTATAACAAGTGTCCGCCTCCAATTTAGGAAGGGTATTCTCCTAGAAAACCAAACGAGGAGCAACTTGAAAAAGTAGTCAATATAAAGCTAAAAACCGACACAACTGACGTTTTACCAGATAACATTGATGTCACGTTTTCCTCGTCTGATACTGATCATGAGTCTGAGTTAATAAAAAAGGTGGTCGATCAGGTGTTAGATACTGAGGAGGAATCCGAGTCAAAGTCTGAGTCTGGAGGGTCAAATTCGTCAGTCAACAGTCCAAAGTCGTCGGTCAAACGGTATTACAGTAAAGAATTTTTGTTATCGAAAGCAAATTTGGATGATGAAACATTTGAAGTAGCATACACTTTAAATGATTCGGACAAATTATACTATGACAAAGAATTTCCAATAAGAAGTGTTCGCTTTGACATGATCAAAAAGGTTTTCAAAATGACAGAAATCAATATTTCTGAAATAAAATATTTAAATCTTACTGAAAAACCTAAAAAGTACACTTCAAGAGTTCAACAACGTCTAAACAAGAAAAAGGGTTACAATTCTGGTTCTGGTTTTCAAAATAAACAAAACCAAAATCGTAGCTACAAAAAGAAAGGTCTTGGATTTATTCCACCAGAAAATCATAAAAATTTGAAAAATTCTAAAACAAAAACAGAATTTGTGTCTGGTGGAAGTGCAGAAGAGGAACAGAAGAAACCATTCTGGAGACAGTCAAATCAAGAGTTTCTTGCTGAAAAGAAGAAGATTGGAACTGATTTGTTTTATCAAAGAGAGACTCGTACCTGTTACAAGTGCAATGAAATTGGTCACATTGCATGGAACTATCAGAAAAATGCCAAAACAAAACAGGGAGTTTCTCATAAATTGAAAGAAAAGGTTGTTGATGTTGAACCACCAACCGACAGACTTAAAATTTTTTAAAATTCAACTTATGAGGTTAGTGAGTGTTCTAAAAAGAATTTTTATAGAAAGAAAGAAAATGACAACCAAGTGTGGGTTGTTAAGAAAGTTGATGTGAATGTCGGCGATGAATCTGGTTCCACAAAGCCAGAAGAGCCACAAGTTGAAGTGAAAATTTCAGTGAATGATGATGAGTTTCCATCACTGAAATTTGAAGAAGTTAAACAAAAAGTTGGTAAGGTTGATATCTCGAATCAGTTTTACACAGAGAAAACTAAGTTTGATGTCGAGAAAACATTCAATGGAAGTGTTAAAAAAATTTTTGGGAAAATGTTGAATGGGAAAGCTAAGGGGGTTAAAGATTTTTATGCAACTAAAAAGGCAACTTACAACCCTACTGCGCAAGAATTGAAAGCCATCAAGTATGAAAAGACTTGGATGGAAGTCGTTTCCCTTAAAGTCTTAGGACTATGCCGGAGATCCCAAGTTTGTAATCGTGGATCAAGAATCGGCATCATTCTTGTTAAGATAGATTTTGTGAAAGATTTTTAAATGTGTTTAATTTTTACAGGATAAGTGTGAATTGGCGGAGCTTCCAGGTTGGTAAATGTGAAGCAGGAATCGGCATCTTGATTGGTAAAATGGATTGTGTAGATGATTTATTCCTACATGTGATTAAATGTTTTGGATATTCTTACAAGTGGTAAGAGATTGATTCTGACAAAGTGATTACTCAAGGTCATTAGTTTGAACTTGGTGTAATTCTCATACAAAAGGTTGAAGACAAAATGATGAACCAAACCTCTAACTTTACAAGTGGTAAAACCAACAAACTCATTTTCCGGAAAAATCATTTTGATTAAAACAAACTTAAGTGTTTTGAGATCTAAATGAGAAAATGGTTTGTGATAGGGGGAGTTCTGATTGTTTATGCCAAGTGGATGGCGATTTGAAGCGATTTGATATCAGTTGTCAAGTTTATTGTACAGTTTGATTTCAAATTTCCTTTAATGTGTTTGCATTTTAGGGGGAGTAAATATTTTTTTCAGAAAATCCAAAAACATTAGAAAATTTGAAAAAGGCAAAAACATGATAAAATCAAAAATGAGTTTTTGTGTCTAGAAGAGGAAATGATAGTACATCAGTAGACGGTCACAGTATGCTAAAGAAATGTAATGTTTAAATAGCGTTAAACAGTCTCACTGCTGATATGCCGATAGGTTTTTACACATTTAGTAAGCTTTTTCGGGATATAAACTAAATTTCAAACTTGCTTATTTCATGGGGAACACTACTTGGATATATAGGTAACCCCTGAAATCTCGTTTGAAAGGTCCCTCTTTCTGAGATACTAGGTCTTTATGCTCAGTGATATCTGGGGTATTATCCCGGGACTTCTACTGAAAGAAATTTCTGACCTAGTCCCCGTATAATACTTTCTGCATATGCTTTGAAATATAAGCTTCGCCCTCAGCAAATTGATGAAACAATAAAATTGATAGTCATTGCTGTTGTATTACAAAAGATCCTCTAAAGGGGACCCACCAAAAGTCGAAGCCGTCATCTCTCTGCGTATCGAAAGATCGACCTGAGCTCTCATGGCCCTCGCACTATAATTTATTCCTCTGACAGATATCATTTGTGGTATACTCACCTGTAAGACTGAATATTGGGATCTGGATACGGGAGTATATTCCAGAGGTGGGACACATGAATGAGTTTAAGTTCTTAAAACACCTAACTCATATCCTGAATCAGTTGAAATTTGTGTGAAAATTTAAGTGGATCAGTATATTGGCAATCTAAGTGAATTGTTTAATTCTTAATGTGTAACTAAGCTCAACGGTACTTGTGACTTGTCAAAATCTGATATGATCCTGTTACACAAAACTCACAAAAATATTGTCTGTAAGTATTTCTTTATTGCATTTCTTTAAATTCAAAAAATACAAAAAGATTTTCGGTTTGTTTTAGCATAAATTTTGTAAAACTCAAAAAGATTTTCGACAACTGATATTGGAAAGCTGATTGTCAAAATTTCGAGTGCTAAACATGATGACATTGTTGTGAGGGGGAGTGTGTTTTAAAATGTCAAAATGTATTTTCTAAATCAACAAGTGGTTCATCATGAGTTTGTGATCTGAGGGAGAGTGATTGTTGATGCTTATGTTTATGAGAGGGAGTCATCTGATTATATCAGAATGTTGGTGCATTTAAATTGTTAAATTTAGAAACTTATTTCTGGGTTAAGAATGTGCAGGAATAGCCAAGTTTCGATCCTGGAAATGAATTGCTGTGAAAGTCAGACAAAGATCCTGAAGTAGATGTTGCTGAAGAACAAAGAAATGCCAGCAAATCGAGAGGGGAAGTCTGATGATATTCAAGCAGATACTGTTAAAGAGGAGTCTGTTGATGAAGATAAAGAGAGAGAAAAGCCAAGAGATTGATCAAGACTGAAGAAGCGAAGACACAGCATTGTTGTGACTCGATAGTCGACTCGTCAACATCTGAGGGGGAGTCTGTTGGTGCACTACATCTGTCGACTTCGTCTTGTATTGAGTCTTATTTTAGATTGATGAATCAGGGCATATTTTATGAGAAAATAGGATAGCGTTTAGGTCTAAACTGATAGGTCCGCTTATGTGTACATGTCCGTATGTGGGAACCTACCTGGTCCGCTTATATGTACATGTAGGTCCGCTTATGTGTCAGGTCCGCTTATGTGTACATGTCCGTATGTGGGAACCTACCTGGTCCGCTTATATGTACATGTCCATATGTGGGAACCTACCAACACTATAAATACCACATAAGCGAACTCATTTGTAAGTTTCTAGAATTCCATGCCAAAGTGCTGCCGGTGTGATGTTCGAGCTGTAAACGTTGTTATATCAATGAAATCAGTAGTTTAAGTGAAGAACAAGCTATTTCTATCTACGTTTCTTGTAATTCCGCACCTGAAACATAGTTGAACGCCTCTGAACGACTCAATCGGGTCGAAACACGATCCTACAATCGTTTTTCAAATGATTTATAAAACAAAACATTTTACAAGGATCATGACTGACTTTTGTTAAACAACCTTTTTCTAAACTTATAAGTCATGAATCCTATTTTCACAAAACCTATGTACTCGCCGACATTTTTATGCTGATGTACCTATTTTCACATGTGTTTCCGGAAATGATGCATAGGATTGATCAAGATACACTTAGGCGGACTTGGGCCTTAGTGACAATAAAAGATGGAAGACTAGTTAATTTTGTTATACCTCTATGTTTGTTAAGACATTGTAACTCTTTTAATCAATGAAACAATATTTCAATTTTCCATGTGTTATGAAACAATGATTCTGTTACAACACTCCCTGACGATTCCGCCACGTTTTGTTGTTTTACGTGGTCGGGGTGTGACATTAATGCTTAATCTTGGGAAGTTTAGTGAACTTTGTTTTTACAAGATAAATTAAACAACTTGTTTATTATGAAAATCACCTTAAAAAGGTCTAACTTTTATGTATAACAAGTGTATTATGAAAGTTCATGAAATGTGGAAGTTATGTTAACATATAAACATGTTTAAAAGAAACTTGGTGAATAATCATGATTTTGTGAATTGATTATTGATTAAAACGCGTTTTTGTAACGTGGGAAACGTCATAGTTTAGGGGAAACTATGTAACACCTGTGCCTCCACGGCCATCACACAAATACTGTAGCAATGAAATATTGTATTTCATACTTGGGATGTGTATAAATATGTGTATCATTTGCACATATCAATTTTTGTTCAATTCCAAACTCTAAATCGCTTTCTGGAAAGTTATACGCGCACCGATGCGTAAATATAACCAGTTTAATGCAAAAAACACTCCGGAATAGTGACATAGGCTTAACATACCTTAAATAACCTTTACATAACTTAGAAATAAGTTTTGAAGGCTTTGGTATGGCAAAAACAAGCTAATTCGCTTACAGGGACTAAACTTGACAAACTGCGAAAGTATGATGATTCGTACTGGAACTGACATTCCGGAACATGACCATAAGTTAAACACACCTTAAATATCCTTTACATAGCTTAGAAACAGGCTTTGAGGGGTTCGGTGTGCTAAAATAAACTTTTGGGTCATTCAGGGACTAAAAGTGTTAAAAAGTGCATAAGTTTGCATTTTCGCGCATAACTTACGTTCTGAATACATCCGGACATCCAAAAATTTATATAAGCATGAGTATATTATATTTTAGTGTTCGCCCTAAGAAAAATCCATTCGTCGCGTCATTTGGATCGTTTTTCGCGCTTGTGCGCATTCCGTCGTAATTAAGCGAACATCGCGTTCGTACGACCAAACGAACCATCATCCGGCATATTTTTGAGCATGTTTCATGTCCACAATGTTTAGGCAAAATTTTAGGGCCTTAAAGTTGGCTTTACGGGCCTTAGAAGTGTCGGAAATGCCTTAAAACACGTGCAGGGACCAAAACTGTAACTTCTGAAACTTAATTCTGATCTGCAACTCCCAGGCGGCCCGCCTGAGTTTATGCACATCCTAAAGCGGGCCGCGTCCGACTTCCTGACCAGGTTAACTGCATTTAACAGCAGTTTGCAGCTGTTTAATCCTCCACCACACATTCACACATGCTTAGTCAGCTGATAAGGATCAATTTTGGCCACCATAAGGTTCCGACACTTGTACGGATGCGATTAAAGCACGGTTTACATGAAACGATCCTAACGGTGGTGCATATCCTATAAATACCCATCCATCCCCAACTTCATTTCTCACTAGAATCTTGATTTGAGAGCTCTAAGTTGAAACCATTGTTTCATACCTGAGTTCTTGGATCGAGATTAGCATTCGGGGACCCTTCGTAAGTATTCTTTCGTTCTTTTATTGCTTTTCGAGTCTTTAGAGTCTGAAAGTCAAACTTTGTTTGACTTTATGCGTTGACCAGTTATGGTCAATACGAAGTTCGTTTGAACTTCGCAACGTGAGTGTAATCACGTTGGTTATAGTCCCTTGGGACTATGCCTACTGATTACCACGTTGTCTAGGGTCGTAGGGTAAGCGATCTAATAAATCGCTTATACCTTTGAACCCGACCCAGTTTGGTCGATCATTAGGATCTGACCAAACACATTAGGTGACCATAGTGTATAGGGAATAACCTTCCGAGGTTATACCTTATGGTCACATCGTTTAAGTAGTTGTATGATAGGTAGTTTATATGCCTTAGGTAAATTACCAGAATACCCTTTTCATGTATAATTGGTAATTAAGCATATGTAACCTAAACTTTTGTCACATAACTGATTATGTAACATGTTTAGGCATATAACACTTGTCATAGGGCTAGTTAGGCGGTCCAAACGCGTTTCACGTGAACGACGCGTTAAAGTAGCATAAGCTACCTAAACGGGTCGTAATGGGTCGTAGACACTTAGGTTAAGTTTCATTTAGTATGTAGGCTTTGTTAAACCATATCACATGAGTTCCTACACTCATTTGGTTTACAAACCCTCATGCTACCCAATCTTCCGATTTAGGTCCGGTTTATTAACATAGTTACCTATATTAGGTGCCGTTTGATATCCGCGATCTCTAGCATTGTTTGGTTGTTACTCAAGGACTACTAAGCAATCTCAAGTGAGTACATAGACCCCTCTTTTACTATTTTCCAAACTGTTTTGGGGTGGAGCACATGTGCCTACTTGTTACTTTCGTGCTTTCCTGTTTTCACATCATATACTTGTTATGTTCATTAGTACATTTATAGTACATGTTTTACATGACTTTTCTGCTTTGTATGATGACTTTGCATACTTAGTACATTGTTTTACATGACTTTTCTGCTTTGTATGATGACTTTGCATACTTAGTACATTGTTTTATACTGCATCTCTGTTGCATATGTTCCAGTAACATATGGACACATTGTTTTACAGCTCTACCTTGTATGTTTACTCTAGCATACTAGGTACATTATCTTCATAAAACATGCTTACATTTTGATATGACATTTGGGTTGTTTAAACTATACTATACATTCATTAACACCGATCATGCCGCTCGGTAGTAGGTAGTGGTACCATAGGACTTGACAAATCCCATTCCGGACATCCCGGGTAGGTGGGGATGAAAGGAATGACCGAATCCGAATACAAATTCTTTTGATAACTCACTTTTACATAGTTATCCGACTGTCTAAAGGCTTGGATGTATGAATTTTCACAATACCGCATAAATGTTCATATTCAGTATAGCATGCATATATTGTACGAAACATAACTTTGATTTAAACCAAGTTTTACTTCAATACTTTGTTTTGTACATTTTTACTTATGGTTTAAGTAGTCTTATTTTACTTACCATACATATCATTTTGGTTACACATTACTTGACTACTTTTGGACTATAAACATTTGACATGGCTTATACAAGGACTTTTGACTATTGGTTTAAACATAGACTTTATACATTGTTGGTTTGGTTTGAGTAAGTGATTAAGTAACGAGGCGTATGTAATATGATACAAACATGGTGGATACGCCGCTGGTACTTCCTATATATAAGTGTTTGTATGGTATTACATATCGTAGCGTTATTTGAATCATTTCAGTTTATGACATATAACATTTTATGCAAATAACATACTTTTCACAAGACATTGTTTTACAAAACAACTCATCTTTTACAAACTCATTTTACTTGGTTATTCATTTAACCATGCATTATTCTCTTAATTATACGTATCATCTAAACTTATTGTTTTTCAAATGATTTACAAAGACAAAGCAAATTACAAGGTTCATGACTAAACATTTTCTTAAACAGAAGTCATGAATCTTATTTTCACAAAACCTATGTACTCGCCGGCATTTTTATGCTGACGTACCTATTTTCACATGTGTTTCAGGAAATGAAGCATAGGATTGATCAAGATACACTTAGGCGGACTTGGGCCTTAGTGACAATAAAAGATGCAAGACTAGTTATTTATGTTATGTTTCTTTGATTGTCAAGACATTGTAACTATTTTATTCAATAAAACAATACTTCAATTTCCATGTGTTATGAAACAATGATTCTGTTACAACACTCCCCGATGTTTCCGCCACGTTTTGTTGTTTTACGTGGTCGGGGTGTGACAAACTATGGCGAATTTTTTTCTAAAAATCTAATCGTGATTAAAGAGGGGATTAAAGGGTGATTAACAATGTTAAACGCGATTAGTGGTCTTAAACGTCATTATGGAAACTTTGATGAAAATATTTAAGGTTTAAATATTCAAGAAGTTCTTATGAACTTAAACTTATATTTATACAAAAATAAATGGGTAAAAATATAACAATGTGTAAATATAATTTTTGGTAAGAAAAATTATATATTTTCGGAAACTTTCTAAGTGCTTGCAATGTGTGCTATATATGTGTATGTAGTAGATACCTAAAGGGTGATCAAAATAAATGCACATACATGTTCCTACATGGTCCAAGAAATGCTAGTAAAATCGGACAATTAAATAAAATGGCCGAAATGGAAATACATAACACTTGATGACGATAATTTGGGCTTATCGACACCGTAAACAAGTTGCTACAAATTCGAGTATAAAATAACATATTTTGAACGTTTAAACGAGCACATATGTAAGTGACCTATAACAAGAATCCGGAAAGTCGAAAACTATAAAAATTACCAAGTATTTTTCATAGGAAAAATGAACTTATTTAAGTTTGCTACTTGGTAACATTTTGGTAAAAATTGCAAGATTATGTTAATGGACTCATGAAGTTAGAATTGGGCCTATCAAAGTTAGTAATGGCAATATAACATGGGCTCAGCCCAATGACATGGGCTTGGCCCAATAACATTAAAACATGGTTTAAATACGATAACATAGATGACATGGGCTCGGCCCAATGACATGAGCAAAGGCTCAATGACATGCGTGCACTGCACGATGACGTGTGAAGAACGAAGCCGATCACACATAAGTCAATACACATAGAATACATGAATACGCTTATGAATTCAATACGTATATACACATAACAATCGAGCAAGTAAACTATCAACGCTCTAAAATACAAAGTTGTTCCAAAAATGACAAACGAGAACATAATAAAGAATTCAAGATGAACAACTTGTACGAGGTCCGAAAGACCTAGTGTCTAACGAGATTAGTACACATGTAGGTTATTGACACGTACGGACGCTCACTTCGATATCATAATACACAGAACGCAAATTTGTGAGTTCATGTCCCTCCTTTCACTGTTTTCAATGTTTTGTTTTCAAAAACATCGAGGGGAAATACTTGCTAAAACTATTGTTATGTTAGTTACAGAGTAGTAGATAACATGATCAATGTGCATAAGTAGGATGATAACATTAGTAACCATTGATCACTTAGTGACCAAGGTGCAAAAGGTGTAGACTTATTGGGCTTGAGGTACGCCCCACTCCTGGTTGGTATACCCTGGAGTGCTTTTGTGATCCCAAATAATGACAAAGTGTTCTCGGTTTGGTTATTTACTTATGGTACATTATGTCATGGGGCTCGCTACCCACAGATAGATCCTTGACAGACTCCATGAATGAATCAGAACATACCATGATTACAAGATAACATTTATGAAATTTCATATGATAACAAATAATGCATGAACTAGCTCAACTTTTTGTTGACTTATTAAAACTACATGTATTTCAGGAAACATGTCTTGAGCCGGTGATTCACTATGGGATTCGGGAAAACAAATGACAATGATTGCCACTTTTGAAGGGTTTGTCTTCTATATCTCAACTTCGTATATGTATATAGGAAACAAAACCTTACAAAGTTTTATGTTAAAACTATCTTTTGTGATGTGTAAAACAATCTGATAACTATGTTATGTCTAATGTTGTGAACATGTATGATATTTAAAACTACTTTTGGGAAAATATGTAAATATTCGTTGGAATTTATATAACTATGGCATCGTTGTTGGTTTATGTTGTTAAATACATTTGGATGCAATGATTACCTTTCTTACGTCACACACAATACGCTTCCGCTACTAGCAGGGTGTGACAGATTGGTATCAGAGCTCCGATTGTAGTGAACCGGGGAAAAACTTTTATTAAAGTTTGGTCTACAATCACCGAAAGGGCTCTCATATGAAAACAAAGTCGATAACAATACGAAAGTGATTTCAAAAGTATGACAAAAATGACAAAAGATTTTCATTGTGTCACTATAACATGAGGATCTATCACGCGGGCTCAATCACTAGTAACGGATATGGATCAATACATGGATAGTCAATAAGGAATAGACTTGAAAACATTAAGGATTACATGTGAAACACGAGAACAAAGCATTGCATGAGATATATAATGATTGCATGGAATATATCATGAGTAGTAATACATTTCCTAACAACATATATGCATATTGTACGGGTTGTTTGCCAGGATTGATGTCTTCCTCTTCTTCTTCGGACCTTTCAGAGGTGGATCCGATGCCAGTAGTGTCGGATGACGAGTATGGGCCAGACATCATTATCATATTGTCGGACAACGAGTCCGGTCATGATGTATCCTCAGACGATGACTACATGTTGGATGATTTCCAACCTTTTGCTCTTGCAGCTTTCGGGGAGGATCCCGTCCCACCTGAGGACGACGTGCTGGCTATGCCGCAGCCCCTGCATGGTATTATTATCTACGACCACCCAGAGGGTGAGGATATGATTGTGCATCTGGCCGAGCCACTAGCTGCTGTTCCATTTGTTGATCTTGAGGACGATGATATCGTCCCAACAGTACCTGTTGAGCACCTTGACGATGAGTTGGGTGACGGAGAGATTCATTATGTTGTTATACTTGAGTTACCCTCTTTGGTCGTGTATGTTGTTGATATTTCATCTACCGCGTCTAGTATTGCTCCCTCTACTCACACCCCTGCATCATCCCCTGATACCGTACTACCTACCCATGCTGCTGTACCACCTACCCCCCAGTACTGACCCCATGCACCTACCAGGATTTCCACACTCCATGTATCCCCCACCTCATTACCAGTCTGGGTTGTCATCATATCAGCTGTTATCTAGTACACCCCAGGACCCCTATGCTACGAGACCATCCCAGCCCGCCGGACTTACCTCCGACTATGCTAGATTATATGCCGGGATACCCCCACCAGGCATGGACCCATCGGATCCTTATCATCCTTCTCACTTTCCTCCGACTACCATGGTGGATAGGATGATATCCTATGACATTCATTTTTCCATACTCTTCTGTAGGACTCGAGAGCTTGATGCCCAGTTAGCTCCGGTCCTTGTCGCTATCACACCACCACCACCTGCATCACCACTGCCACCATTGCCAGCGTCACCCCCTCCATCACCACCACCACTACCACAGTCACCACCCCCGCCATCTCCACTCTAGTAGTCTTTCAGTTGTATGTTGGTCTTATGTTAGTCATATGTATATAGCTATCTTTTGGGGAGACCATAACTTTTGTGAAGACCAAGGCCTAAAGATCAAGACTTTTGGGTGGCAACTTAAAGATATGAAGATACAATGTAGTAGAAATCTTGCTTTTGTATTGTAACTTGTACTGACTAGGGGTATGTACCCCTAAGTCCTTTTGATCTTCATGAACAAATGTAACAAGTTGTCGTTATGTATAAAAGTATGTTTTCTGTATTTCACATTGTATTTCTTTTATGTTGTGGTTGATATTATGGTGATGTGATGATATTGTGGTTGATATTGTTATGACATGGTGGACTTATGGTTGATGTTATGTTATGGTGTTGTGTTATTCTACATGTTGAGCTATACGACCATTGTGATGACGTTGTGTTGATGCGTGCTTGTGATTGTCTGGTTATGTCATGTATACGTGTGTATGCGTTTCTTATCTATATAAACCCGATGTGTTTATTTATATATACTTGACAATATTTATTATTAAATACTTGTCTAATGGAGATCGGTATTTTATTTAGAAGACAATGCCGCCCCGCCGTGGAAGAACAAATACGAACCCACTGCCGACAACACAAGAGGAATTGAACGAACACATTTCCCAAGCAATTGCTCAATACGAAGCTAACCGCACTGAACAAAGCGGTGGAACAGGAGGTACTTCTGGAGGCAATCATCCGACTGGTAATGCTTGGTTAATCATTAATCTACGCGAATCCATTCTAATCGTGCTCTTGATACTAACTCTTGAATTTGTGCATATGATAATTTCAGGTTGCACTTATAAGCAGTTCTTAGACTGCAAACCTCTAAATTTTGACGGTACAGGAGGTGCTGAATCCTTCATTCGTTGGACTGAGAAGGCCGACTCAGTTATTCGAATGAGCAAGTGCCCTGCTGAACAAAGGGTTACTTATGTCACCGGACTATTCATTGATGGGGCACTATCGTGGTGGAACCTCCAGGTCCAAACAAAAGGCGAAACCACTGCGTATGGCCTAACCTAGAAGGAACTAAAAGAATTGATGAGGAAAAATTGTTGCTCAAGGTAAGAAATCCAGAAACTAGAAACGGAATTCTGGAATTTGAAAATGATTGGTGCGGATATTGCGGGTTACACGCAGCGATTCCATGATTTATCACGTGTAGTCCCATACTTGGTGGATCCCGAATACAAGAGAATCGAAAGGTACATCTGGGGACTTGCCCCCCAAATACTAAGTCTGGTTACCACTTCTAAGCCCAAGAAGATCGGCGAAGCAATTGATTTAGCTGTAGCACTTACCGAGGAAGCACTACATCAAGGGAAGTTTGATGAGTCTGGGTCAAGCAAAAAGGAAACTTCTATGGAGGCTTCGGGCACCAATAAAAGAAAGTTTTCCCATTTTAAGAAAGGGTCGCGGGGAAGGAACAACAAGAATAACAATAGCAGAGGAGAACCCGCAAAGGAACTAGGGATGCAAAGGCATATGTTACTGTTAGTGCATAACGTCTGTAGCTTCCGTCAGCATGTAGTCATGTTTTGTGTATTTGTGTCTTTGTAAACAATTATGTATTGTATGTGTGTAGATAGAACGACAACTCAGGAAACGGGACATAACTATAAAGTGTTGATTTTGTTTGTCTAGTGTCATCCGATCGGATTGTCATCCGATCGGACAACACTCATCCGACCGGATAGCATGTTATCTGTTCGGACAGGATGTCATCCGATCGGATAGCTAGTTATCCAAGCGGACAACACTTACCTCTTCCTGAGTTGCCTATATATACCTCGTCCGGGTATCTCATTAAGAACTTTTGACGCCAGAGAGAACTTTTGTCAGTGTCTGTCTTCTTCCATAACTTTGTACTTTCAGAACGATTAATTGAAAGAATAGACTGTGTTTAATCGTTGAATTCTGTGTTGAACAATCTAAGATTTGTCATAATGGATTCCGCACATTAGACAAAGTCGATTCATCTAGTTCCTTACGATCAGATCCTGTGCAAAGGGACCAACAAGTGGTATCAGAGCATCCAGGGAGCTGAATCGAGATCAACAACACCGAATTCACCAGAATTCGAGTTTCATCTGCCGATCAAGAGTCAAATTTCACCGGAAAATTTGATTTTCTTACCGATCTGAGTCAAATTTCACCGGAAATTTGACATATTTCTTCATTTTCTTCTCATTTCTTACATTACTTCTCAGATTGTCACCATAAAATCAGAAAAACTTACAATTGGACAAGAATCTACGGATAAAAATTGATAAAATTGATATCATTTGATTCGCAATCAATCAAAGCATAATCCTTCTAAGTTTCATAATCAAATTCAATCTAAAACTGGATCAAATTCATCAAAAACTATGTTTAGCTGTTCATCTGTGCTGACGTCATCCACTCGCTCGGACAGTTATCCGAACAGATTGGATTAGATAGAAACTGCTAGTTGCTTGCTGACATCTTGCTGACATCATCTATGTTACTCGCTCGGATTACCATCCGAGAGGTGTAATCTAGATTGTTCCATTTTATCTGCTTACGTCATCATTTCATCCGGTCGGATCATCATCCGAGCGGTGAAAGGTTGATAAGTCAAATTTTCTAAGTCAAAGTTTGTCACTCGAACGAACGACCATCCGAGCGGATCACCATCCGATCGGATAGCCTGTTTCACTCGTTCGGATTGTGACTCGATCGGATCACCATCCGATCCAGGTGCTTCTGTGTGAAATTTTTGAAACTAGTAAAATTTGTCTAAGTGTTTGAAAATTGTTTCAGGTACTTGAAAGATGGATGATTACATGAATCCGTTCTGTGATATCTTTGGTTTTGCTGGAAATGGTGGGGATGATTCTTCAAATGACACATCAAACAATACAAATGATAAAGCTCCAAGTGCAAGGAAGACTCTTTCGGATACATTAAGTGTTGAGAGTGCGTATGGAACATACAACAAACCTCCAAAGTTGTTGGCGATAGAAGATTATAATAGGTGGGCTACAAGATTTGATGAGTGGCTTCAAGCTTTTGCATTTCAAAGCTGGAAAAGTTTAAAGATTGGTTACGAAAGAGGAAATCATGGTGAAAGTCAAACATATACTGATGCTATTGAAAGATATGTAGCTGAACAAAAGTGCATCGCGTTGATTCATCAGTCTGTAAGAGATGATATAATTTCATTGATTGAATATGAAAATTCAAAAGATCTTTGGGAGAAACTAAAGGTAAAATGTATTGGTAGTGCTGAAATAGTGAAGAACAAAAAGAAACTGTTACAAAAAGAGTTTGATTTGTTTGGTTGTATAAAGAATGAGTCTGTCTCCAAGATGATCGAAAGATTTGGACATCTGAAAATGGAGCTTGCTAGACATGAAATTATTTACACTCAAGAAGAGCTGGTAGACAAATTGTTTGATGCATTACCAAATGAACAAGACTGGCAATATTTTGCAATGATGCTGAAAAATACGATAAAGCCTGCTGATATGAAGGTTGATCTGCTTATAGAAAGACTGGAAATTCATGAGTTGGAGATCAAGAAATCTAGCAAAGTCAACAACACATCTTATCAACAGAATGTGGAGTTGTACTAAAGAGGAAATCTGCCAAAGACTGGTTCTCCAAGAACAGCATTTTCTGCAGAGAGTTCAAATAATGTGAATCAAGAAACTCCTCACAGTGGTTTTCATAGTGGATCTTCTTCATCAACTCCTAGTCAATCTGCAACTCCAAGTCAATCTGCATCAAAGAATCTGTTCCAATGTAACATCGCTGTGGATCTGAAGAATGCTGAAAATTTCAGTGAAGAGTCAGCAAAACAGCAGATGGTGTTTTTAGCTTCGGTGTTAGAATCATATGAGAGCCTTGTGGCGGGCAAGATTGAAAACACCAACCTGAAAAAGGAGGACTATGATCAAATAGATCCCGAAGAGATGGAACTGATCGATATCAGGTGGTGTATGGCCTGTGCAGTCCGAAGAGCTCAAAGATTCATGGAGATTACGGGCAGACGTTCAATTGGTGGACCTTCCACCAAATTGGGCTTTGACAAATCAAAGGTCACATGTTTTCGATGTAAACAAAAAGGACACTTTAAACGTGAGTGTCGTAATGCTCCTGCTGATGATACCGCAAATCCATTTCGCGAGGATTATTACAAAAGAGCGATCTATCATCAGAATAAATCAGAACCGCCTAGGATGAAGCAGCTCGAGGATACCCCCAAAGAAAAATCAAGAGCTCTTACTGTTATTCATGACGATGAAGGTTTTGATTGGAGTGAACTGCTACCAGAGGAAGATGCAGTTGGATATGCTTTCATGGCAAAAGAAATTCCTTACAAAGACACAAGAACTGAAGAACAAAAATAACAAGCCAGAAAGCAGAAAGCAGAATTCAAGATGATGAGATTATCTAGGGTATTCAGTGAAGCCAGGAAAGCAAAGAGATGGGATGCTAATAGAGAATGTTACCTTGATCCTCAAGGAAACATTGCTATTGATGCGAAAACTCTTAGTATAGAAGCTTTCATTGAGGAATTCAAAGCAGAAGAAGATGCTAGACAGAGAGAATGGTAGGGAGGTGAAGAAGAGAAAGTTGTAGAGAAAGAAAAAGAAAAAGAAGCAGAGAAGAAGATGCAGTCAAAGAAGATTGATAAAGGGATTATCGATACTTCTCAAGAACTCACAGCTGAAAACTTGGGAAAAATGGCTGACAAGGTGCTTGCTGCAAAGGAACTTGAGGTAGACTCTAAGTCTGAATATGAGTCTAAAAACAAGGTTAGTCCAAATGTTTCAACAAGTGAGACAGGTAAGAAAGTTAAAGGTGATAGTGACTGCAAAAGTTGCATGAAAAACTGCAAGTTTTGTAGTACACTTACTTACTCTAGTAATGCAAAGGTTGAAGAACTGACAAAAAGAGTAAGAAAGGTTGAAGATCAGATTCTAGAACGTGTTAATTTGCTCAAAGCTTCAAATGATCGAGCTAACAAGTTAAATGATAAAATTGAAAATGATAAAATTGAAGTAGAAAGAATTCAGAAAGAAAATAAAAAATTGGTTCTTGAAAATCGTAAAATTTCAGAAAATTTTGAAAAATTAAAACGAACGGTTAAAGATTCTGATGAACGAAACGGTAAAACCAATAAAGAAAATGAGCATTTGACTGTAGTTCTCAGACACAAAGAAGAGCAAATCAATCAACAACTGGATGAGATTGCTAAATTGAAGCTTCAATTTGAAGAAGCTAAGATTGAGAATGAGCGTATCAATCTGAAATTAACCAGTTACAGCTCCGCAAGCTTTGTTTTACAACACATTGTTCCTAAACCTATTGGGAAAAACAAAGCAGGCGAAGATGTTTACTCGGATGGAACTGGGGTTGGGTTTCATCAGGTTCCACCACCAGTTTTAAACAATTACTCAAAGAAAAAGTCCGGGTTGGTTAATGATGAAGAAGAAACAAATGAAATAACACTTCCAGAGTCAATTGATGTGACATTTTCTTCATCATCATCTGATGATAGTGTTCAAACTGATATTGTTAAAAGTATGGCTGAAAGTGTTTTGAAGTCTGAAAGTGATTTAGCTGATGATGATGAGTGTTTTCTGGACAAATACATTCCAAAACCAAAGTCCAAAAACAACTTAAATGAAGAACCTACTCTTATCATGTACAAGATGTCAGGATCGGATAAGTTGTATTCGGATTCTGAGTTTCCACTGGAGAATGTTAATGTTGCTAAATTGACAAAAGTGTTCAAATTGATTGAAATTGATCTATCAGAAGTAAAAGGTTTAAATTAGACAAAGAGGCAAATGAATTTTGAAAAAGATAAAGCTTACTATAAAAAACCTATAGTACCATCGCGTTTTTCTAACAACAATCAAAACAAATGGTCGGGTGGATATCAAGGTGGTAAGTACAATCAAAGAAAAAGTTTTCAAAACAAGAAGTTCGTTGAGAAAAAGGTGTTTGTGAACAGTTCAAGTTCACTTTCTGATGAAGAATCCAAAATTTTTTCAAAATCAAATGACGAATTTTTTGCAAAGAAGAACTCACAATCTCAGACTGAAGGCGCAAGTCGAGTGATTGATACTCGTACATGCTTCAGATGCAACAAAGTTGGACATATTGCACGAAAGTGTACCAACTTTAAGCCTAAGTCTGAAGTTGTTGAGAGTCCGAAAAAGAAAGATGATACAAAAGGAAAAGCTCCAATGGTTGTTGAGAAAAAGATTTTGAAGAAAGAAAATGTGAAAAATGAGTCTTTGAAAGAATCAGTTAAGAAAACTGAACCTGTTAAGAAGTTAGTAACTAATAACGACAAATTTTACAAACGAGTTGTGTCATCTCAACAAGCATGGAAGCCAAAAACTGTTGAAAAGAAAGTAAGTCTTTCTGAACAAAAGGTTTCTAAGACTGCAAAACAATCATCTTCTACTCCAGTGAAGATGAATGTTCATGAGAAACTTGTGAAACAAACTTCTATTCCACCTGGGAAGAAATATGTTCCGAAAAAGGTCCAACCATTTGGTCAACCTCAAAAAGAAAACGTTTACCTAAATAAAGGGGTTGAGGTTGAGACTGAAGAAAGTTTTAAGATGAATGAGAAAAATTTTCCACCATTATACACCAAAACCACAGTTCTAAATATTAAGCTACCTGAGTCGAAAGAGGCTTGGGTTGTTTCAAAATCTCACTAAATGCTTTTGAAATGTGCAGGGGCTTCCAAGATCCATTTCACGCTGGATTATGGATAGTGGAGCTTCTCGACACATGACGGGAGAAAAACCCTATTGTATGATGTACAAGGGTTCAATGGAGGTTATGTAGGTTTTGCAGGAAATCAAGGTGGTCGAATAATTGGTGTAGGAACTCTATCTAATGGAATTGTTACGTTTGAAAGAGTGAATTATATCGCCGAGCTTGAGAACAATCTTCTAAGCATCTCGCAAATTTGTGATCGTATGTATACAACACATTTCACTGATAAAGAATGCTTGATCTTGAAACCGGGGTTTGTTGTCCCTAAAGAATGGATAATCATGAGAGCACCCAGAGTCAATGACCTGTACATATTAGACATGAGTACGAAAATTACAACAACAGGCCAGGCTCATTGTTTTATGTCAAGAGCAACAGAGAAAGAATCACAATTGTGGCACCGAAAGATGGGGCATATTCACCTGAGAAAAATGAATAACCTGGTGCATAATGAGTTAGTAACTGGTGTTCATATGAAAGGTTTCCATCTGGAAGGGGAATGCATAAGTTGTGTTAAAGGCAAGAAAAAGAGGAAATCGCATCCTAAAAATAAAGTCAACTCATTCTCAAGTCCTTTAGAAAGACTTCATATGGATCTTTTTGGTCCTGTGAACGTCAAGAGCATAACCGGTGATTACTACTGTCTTGTAGTAACAGATGATTACTCGAGATTTTCATGGGTATCATTTTTGAAAACAAAGGATGAGACGTTTGGTAGTTTGATGTCGTTGTTCAGAAAAATTGAAAATGTGTACCAAAGGCGCATTAGAAGAATCAGAAGTGACAATGGTACTGAGTTTAAGAACAAAAAGATGGAAGAATACTGTGATGATAGAGGTATATTGCATGAATTTAGTGCTCCTTACACTCCGCAGCAGAATGGAGTAGCTGAAAGAAAGAACAGGACACTGATAGAAACGGCCAGAACAATGCTAACTGATTCTAAACTACCTGTTAATTTTTGGGCAGAAGCAGTGTCAGCCGCATGCTATACGCTCAATCGGGTTTTCACAGTGAAAAAATTCAACAAGACATGTTTCGAGCTAATCAACAATCGTAAGCCAAACCTTGAGTATCTTGAACCGTTTGGGTCTCCCTGTACAGTTCTAGAGCTTCCTGGTAAATTTGGTCAAAAAGGCTTAGAAGGAATATTCGTGGGTTATGCAAGTCCGATGAAGCGAGTATTCATTCCTAGCTTGAAGACGATTATTGAGGCATATAATGTTGAATGTCAAGGGTATACCATGCCACCACAGAATCCAGGAGATTCATGGAGATTTAACTATGACAAATTATGGGATTCGTTTGACATGGAAGAAGAAGATGAACAAGATTTCTTTGACGAGTTGGATATTCTAAGAGAGTATGAGTCATCACAAGAAAGGTTCCCAACTGATTCTTCTACTCGATGACGGCAAACTTCAAATGATGATGAAGCCGGTCCAAGCAATGCTCCAAGAACATGATGATATTCAGCAAACTCTTTCAGAACATGAACAAGTTCCTGATAATCAGACAACAACAAATGATGATTCAATACCTGATAACGGACCAACATTTGATCATGGTGATTCAGAGTCTGAGGGGGAGCAGATCCAGATTTCAAATCAAACTAATCCAGTCGGTGAACAAGATGCAAATCAAAATATCACGAATTTGGAGAGTGAGGTAGATGTTCCAGACGAGGTGATGCCACAAACTCTTTCATATCATCCAGAGGAGTTGATCATTGGAGAATTGCAGTCAGGCGTCCGCACTAGGCGACAACTTGATCAAGGATTTACATGTTTTTATTCAAAAATTGCTCCATTACAAACTAAGTTCTCACTAAGTTGTTTTATCTCACAGATTGAACCAAGGACTTATAGAGAGGCGCTTACTGAATATTCTTGGGTCAATGCGATGCAGGAGGAACTGAGCCAATTCGAGAAGTTAGGTGTGTGGAAGTTAGTAGATTTTCCTGATGGTCAGAGGAAGATAAACACCAAGTGGGTGTTTGTCACACCCCAACCACGTAGGACAACCAAACGTGGCGGAAACGTCGGGGAGTGTTGCAACAGAATTAATGTTTCATAACCATGGATACAAAAAGTGTTTCGTTTTATTAAACATTGAATATTTACATCGTCTGGAAATCTAAATACACAATTTAAACATAGTCTATCATTGTTATTTAGTCACTAAGGCCTTGTCCAGTCCTATGTGAGCATGCATCCTATCAATCGATATCTTTCAACAATACCTGAAACATATGTGAAAACGAGGTCAGCAAAGAAATTCTGGCAAGTACATAGGTTTTGTAGGAGTGTCGAAATCATGGCTAGTTTAGATGTTGCAATACTTTATTAAAAACCTTGTTTTGAAAAGAGTATAATATTGCAACTAAATTAACCAACTCAAATCAAGCGGGTTATAGTTTATAAAACCTCGTAGCCATGACTCTTAACCCAGAAACATTTGTTTTAGTAAAGCAAGTTATGAAACATCTCGAAATAAATCGTTAATAAAACTTGTTAATAAATCTTGTTAAAAACTCGTATAGTTTATATCATATCGGAAACCTCGTTTGTGTAACAATGTTTCAAAATCATTTACCCAATTCGTTAAAACATCCTGTGAAAACCAATCGTTTAACCAAATCGTTTAACTCATTAATACATCGCGTGAAAACCAATCGTTTAACCAAATCGTATAATTCGTTTTAGGTCGTGAAACTACTTATATGGTCGTCTCGCTAATAACATTCAAACCTTCGTGACTCGCTTACCTCGTCGCTTCTCGTTTTCGCATTAACAAACCCTTACCAAAGGGTAAGTTAATAATTACAGATTCAGTCGCTACCCACCACCCCCACACATAACCACGGGTGCAGTAAGATAACGGGATTTGTCAGATCCTATGGTACCATAACCTAATACTAGTCGGCTTGATCATTGCTAATGAATGTCATTTGTTATGTAACCTAACCAACAAGTTTGTTCACATTATCGAAATCGTTATTAGTTTTGTATAAATCGTCTTAATCGTTTTTGAAACCATCGTTATAACATCGAAAATTGTTTTGATACCATCGTTAAAACCTTGAAAACATTTAGCACATATGAGTCACCCCAAAACAATTGAAAGCAGTAAAATAGGGGAGTAATGTACTCGCCTGAGATTGCTTAGAGATCTTGAACAACAACCAAGTAAAGCTAGAGGGAGCACGGAATCAATCGGCAGTCTAAAACCATATAAATAAACCGGACCTAAATCGGGAGATCGGATAGGATGAGGCTTGGTAAACCAAATGAGTATTGGAACTCATATGATATGGTTTAACAAGGCCTACATACTACATTGAGACTAACCTAAGTGATTTCGACCCATCGCGACCCATTAAGGTAGCTTACGCTACTTTAACGCGTCGTGCGCGCAAAGCGCGTTTGAGACGTCTAACTAGTCCTATGACAAGTGTTATATGCCTAAATATGTTACATAATCAGTTATGTGATGAAAGTTTAGGTTACATATGCTTAATTACCAATTATATATGAAAAGGGTATTCTGGTAATTTACCTAAGGCATATAAACTACCTATCATACAACTACTTAAACGAAGCGACCATAGGGTATAACCTCGGAAGGTTATTCCCTATATACTATGGTCACCTAATGTATTTGGTCGGATCCTAATGATCGACCAAACTGGGTCGGGTTCGAAGGTATAAGCGATTTATCAGATCGCTTACCCTACGACTCTAGACAACGTGGTAATCAGTAGGCATAGTCCCAAGGGACTATAACCAACGTGATTACACTCACGTTGCGAAGTTCAAATGAACTTCGCATTGACCATAACTGGTCAACGCTGAAAGTCAAACAAAGTTTGACTTTCGGACTCTAAAAGCAATAAAATAAAGAAAAGAACGAAAGAATACTTACGAAGGGTCCCCGAATGCTAATCCCGATCCAAGTAGCTCAGGTATGAAACAATGGTTTCAACTTAGAGCTCCTCAAATCAGAATTCTTGTAAGTTTTGCAATGGGGTGGATGGGTATTTATAGGAATACCCGAACCGTTAGGATCGTTTCTTGGAAAATGTGATCGAATCTTGTGCGTACATGTGTTGGAATGTTATGGTGACTAAAAATGGGTTCTTATCAGCTGACTAGACAAATGTGAGTGTGTGGTTGTGAATTAAACTGCTGCAAACAGGCTGTTAAGTACTCTGCATCTGGTCTGCAGACCCCCTATGCATCGTAGGGCAAAAGTGCATGCGCATCGTAGGCATACAAGTTTGGCAGAATTACCATTTTAGTCCCTGTTATGCAATAAGGTCATTTTCGACACGTTTAAGGCCCGTTAACCCCATTTCCAAGCTCTAAAATGAAGTTAAAGTATAGGGAACTTAAAATGTGTTCAAAAATATCTCAGATGTCGGTTCGTTTGGCCGTACGATTGCGTTGTTCGGTTAATTACGACGGAATGCACATAAGCGCGAAAAACGATCCAAAATGCGTGACGAATGGATTTTTCTTATGCCAAACACTAAAATAAAATATTTTAGTGCTTACATAAATTTTTGGATGTCCGGATGTATTCAGAACGTAAGTTATGCGCGAAAATGCAAACTTGTGCACTTTTTGACGCTTTTAGTCCTTGAATGACCCAAAAGTTTGTTTTAGCATACCGAACCTCTCAAAGCCTATTTCTAAGCTATGTGAAGTATATTTATGGTATGTTTAACTTATGGTCATGCTCCGGAATGTCTGTTACAGTTAAAATTGACATACTTTTGTAGTTTGTCAAGTTTAGTCCCTGTAAGCGATTTAACTTGATTTTGCCATACCAAAGCCTTCAAAACTTATTTCTAAGTTATGTAAAGGTTATTTAAGGTATGTTAAGCCAATTTCACTATTCTGGAGTGTTTGTTGCATTAAACTGGTTATATTTACGCATTGGTGCGCGTATAACCTTCCAGAAAGCGATTTAGAGTTTGGAATTGAACAAAAATTGATATGTGCAAATGATACACATATTTATACAAATCCAAAGTATGAAAATACAATATTTCATTGGTTTGGTATTTGTTTGATGGCCGTGGAGGCACAGGTGTTACAGTCTCCCCTACTTTAGGAAATTTCGTCCCGAAATTTATTTAGAGGAAACTTGTGAGAGTTTAAAACATGAAGTTGAAAAGATCGAACAATATTGGTTAGGGTTCTGAACTTCTAGCAACCTTAATAACATTATGCTTGCAATGTAAGAGGGACACTTATATACAAGTATATGAAGCGCCATTGGTGCGTCCACCGTACCTCCATTACATCGTTCTCATTTTGTTATTGTTGTCACTATCGGTTCTTACACATAATAAATCCTACTGGGTTTCTGTGCACTAAATTTCATAATTATGTACGCGTCCATAATCAGACAATTCCTTGCACAGTTCACACAGTCTATTTTATAATGTGTAGGGGAAAACCATACGAATGAACCTGTGATGAGCGTGACTGGTCCACCATAGGGTCCTTTCAGCTATATCATCACATGCCATTCTTAACCAGATCTTGAATCAATCTTTAACTAGATCACTCAAGGGTCTCTCATCGAATCATGGAATGGTACTATATAACCCAAGGGTCTTAACTATTACATAGAAGCCCATAAGGATTTAAGGTAGTACCTTTTGAATATCCTACTATGAATCCCTCATATGAAGATATGAAAGATTCTATGAGGATTTGAAAATCGTATCACACCAAAAACATAGAGGAGAACACATAAACACATATCACATAATTGCATAATCGTATACTCGCATAATTGTTTAATTTGACCTTTAAATTTGTTATCTTTGGACACGGGTATTTAAAGCATACAAGGAATCAAATCCTTAATTGCAGCAATTTGGATGGATCCACATGAATACCCTGCTTGTTGACTATATGACCCAAAGATTGAACTTCTTTAAGCCAAAATTTCCTCTTGGAGGATTTAGAGAAAAGTTTGATCCTTCTTTAGGGGTTCCAATGTCAACGAAGGTGTTGATCATGATCGGCTCGGGATATGAATAGATCAAGGTGTCATTAACAACAATGACGAACTGATCCAAATAAGGCTTGCGAACTCTATTTATTAAGTCTTTGAAGATGGCTGGAGCATTTGTCAACCCAAAAGGCATGACTATAAACTCGTAATGGCCATACTTCGTGCAGAAAGCCGTTTTGGGAATATCTTCTTCGAGAACACGAAGTTGATGATACCCAGAAAGCAAATCGATCTTGGAAAAGCATGAAGCACCCTGCAGCTGGTCGAAGAGATTATCAATTCGAGGTAGGGGATATCAATTCTTGATGGTGAGCTTATCAAGCTCACGATAATCGATACACATTCGAAAAGATCCATCTTTCTTTTTCACGAAGAGGACAGGAGTTTCCCCAAGGTGAAAAGTTCGTAAGGATGAATCCTTTATCAGACAACTCTTGAAGCTGTTTTGATAATTCTTGCATCTCGAACTGTGCAAGACTATAAGGTGCTTTCGCAATTGGGTTGGTATTGGGTACAAGGTCAAAATGAAATTTGACTTGACGAACTGGAGGCAAACCAGGCAGTTCATCAGGAATCACTTCTGGATAATCCCGAACAATCGGAATATCCTGAATACTCTTGCTCTAGCCTTTCTCCTCGGTGACATGTGCTAGAAAAGCAACATATCCTTTTCGTAAATAACTTTGGGCTTTTGATTTAAAAGAAACAAGCGTTTAAGGTTCTTGGGGAGGTCACAAGTGATCATAAAAATGACAGAACCACACGAGTAGTTTGTCTTTGTGTTGACATCATAAGGTTGGATCAAACATTCCTACAATTGCATTATTGTTGTTGTTGTTGCCGTTGTTATATATCTCGTGGACTTGGGTTACAACACCGGGAAGTACAGCAGTCACTTGCTAAGAGACCAAGGCTGCGATTTCTTCAATATTAAAAGTTCGAGCATCGGTTCGAGCATCGCGTCGAGGAGGCATTGTCTAAAAGAGGAAGCATGAAATGAAACGAGTGAGAGAATTTGACGAAAAGAATGAGATGAACAAATCTGATGAAAGCAAGGATAGTGGTCATTTGTTTGTTACTACAAAGCAACAAACGACCCCGGTGATTAATCAAAGTAAATAGGTCAAAAATAATGTATCGCGAAGACATGCTCACCTATAAGTGAACACTCATCCCAAGAATTCCCAGGTAAGCACAACTGGTCTCGCGTCTGATGAGATATATACGAAGTGCTCGCCTAGACAGAAAACCCAGAATACAGGCATTCACCCTTCCAGTTTGCACGTGTTCACATTATTTAAGACTCAAAACTTTGGCAAGAGTTTGAAAATTCAAAAGGGTTCAAAACCATATAACAGAGGGTTCAAAACCTTGTAATCAATCATCCTAGAACAGATGATTAGTTTTCAAAGCGGTTTTGAAATTTATGTTCTTGTTGTGGTCGTCGCCTAAGGATAGGTGACGGTATTGTTTTATGACTAAACGCAAGTAAACTCGCGTTAGGTTCCTAAGAAGGTTATAGAATAGGTCAAAGCATTACTAATAACCTAATTCCCTATAACCATTGGCTCTGATACCATCTTTTCTGTCACACCCCGACCACGTAGGACAACCAAACGTGGCGGAAACGTCGGGGAGTGTTGCAACAGAATTAATGTTTCATAACCATGGATACAAAAAGTGTTTCGTTTTATTAAACATTGAATATTTACATCGTCTGGAAATCTAAATACACAATTTAAACATAGTCTATCATTGTTATTTAGTCACTAAGGCCTTGTCCAGTCCTATGTGAGCATGCATCCTATCAATCGATATCTTTCAACAATACCTGAAACATATGTGAAAACGAGGTCAGCAAAGAAATGCTGGCAAGTACATAGGTTTTGTAGGAGTGTCGAAATCATGGCTAGTTTAGATGTTGCAATACTTTATTAAAAACCTTGTTTTGAAAAGAGTATAATATTGCAACTAAATTAACCAACTCAAATCAAGCGGGTTATAGTTTATAAAACCTCGTAGCCATGACTCTTAACCCGGAAACATTTGTTTTAGTAAAGCAAGTTATGAAACATCTCGAAATAAATCGTTAATAAAACTTGTTAATAAATCTTGTTAAAAACTCGTATAGTTTATATCATATCGAAAACCTCGTTTGTGTAACATCGTTTCAAAATCGTTTACCCAATTCGTTAAAACATCGTGTGAAAACCAATTGTTTAACCAAATCGTTTAACTCATTAATACATCGCGTGAAAACCAATCGTTTAACCAAATCGTATAATTCGTTTTAGGTCGTGAAACTACTTATATGGTCGTCTCGCTAATAACATTCAAACCTTCGTGACTCGCTTACCTCGTCGCTTCTCGTTTTCGCATTAACAAACCCTTACCAAAGGGTAAGTTAATAATTACAGATTCAGTCGCTACCCACCACCCCCACACATAACCACGGGTGCAGTAAGATAACGGGATTTGTCAGATCCTATGGTACCATAACCTAATACTGGTCGGCTTGATCATTGCTAATGAATGTCATTTGTTATGTAACCCAACCAACAAGTTTGTTCACATTATCGAAATCGTTATTAGTTTTGTATAAATCGTCTTAATCGTTTTTGAAACCATCGTTATAACATCGAAAAGTTTTGATACCATCGTTAAAACCTTGAAAACATTTAGCACATATGAGTCACCCCAAAACAATTGAAAGCAGTAAAATAGGGGAGTAATGTACTCGCCTAAGAATGCTTAGAGATCTTGAACAACAACCAAGCAAAGCTAGAGGGAGCACGGAATCAATCGGCAGTCTAAAACCATATAAATAAACCAGACCTAAATCGGGAGATCGGATAGGATGAGGCTTGGTAAACCAAATGAGTATTGGAACTCATATGATATGGTTTAACAAGGCCTACATACTACATTGAGACTAACCTAAGTGATTTCGACCCATCGCGACCCATTAAGGTAGCTTACGCTACTTTAACGCGTCGTGCGCGCAAAGCGCGTTTGAGACGTCTAACTAGTCCTATGACAAGTGTTATATGCCTAAATATGTTACATAATCAGTTATGTGATGAAAGTTTAGGTTACATATGCTTAATTACCAATTATATATGAAAAGGGTATTCTGGTAATTTACCTAAGGCATATAAACTACCTATCATACAACTACTTAAACGAAGCGACCATAGGGTATAACCTCGGAAGGTTATTCCCTATATACTATGGTCACCTAATGTATTTGGTCGGATCCTAATGATCGACCAAACTGGGTCGGGTTCGAAGGTATAAGCGATTTATCAGATCGCTTACCCTACGACTCTAGACAACGTGGTAATCAGTAGGCATAGTCCCAAGGGACTATAACCAACGTGATTACACTCACGTTGCGAAGTTCAAATGAACTTCGCATTGACCATAACTGGTCAACGCTGAAAGTCAAACAAAGTTTGACTTTCGGACTCTAAAAGCAATAAAATAAAGAAAAGAACGAAAGAATACTTACGAAGGGTCCCCGAATGCTAATCCCAATCCAAGTAGCTCAGGTATGAAACAATGGTTTCAACTTAGAGCTCCTCAAATCAGAATTCTTGTAAGTTTTGCAATGGGGTGGATGGGTATTTATAGGAATACCTGAACCGTTAGGATCATTTCTTGGAAAATGTGATCGAATCTTGTGCGTACATGTGTTGGAATGTTATGGTGACTAAAAATGGGTTCTTATCAGCTGACTAGACAAATGTGAGTGTGTGGTTGTGAATTAAACTATTGCAAACAGGCTGTTAAGTACTCTGCATCTGGTCTGCAGACCCCTTACGCATCGTAGGGCAAAAGTGCATGCGCATCGTAGGCATACAAGTTTGGCAGAATTACCATTTTAGTCCCTGTTATGCAATAAGGTCATTTTCGACACATTTAAGGCCCGTTAACCCCATTTCAAAGATCTAAAATGAAGTTAAAGTATAGGGAACTTAAAATGTGTTCAAAAATATCTCAGATGTCGGTTCGTTTGGCCGTACAATGGCGTTGTTCGGTTAATTACGACGGAATGCGCATAAGCGCGAAAAACGATCCAAAATGCGTGACGAATGGATTTTTCTTATGCCAAACACTAAAATAAAATATTTTAGTGCTTACATAAATTTTTGGATGTCCGGATGTATTCAGAACGTAAGTTATGCGCGAAAATGCAAACTTGTGCACTTTTTGACGCTTTTAGTCCTTGAATGACCCAAAAGTTTGTTTTAGCATGCCGAACCCCTCAAAGCCTATTTCTAAGCTATGTGAAGGATATTTATGGTATGTTTAACTTATGGTCATGCTTCGGAATGTCTGTTACAGTTAAAATTGACATACTTTTGTAGTTTGTCAAGTTTAGTCCCTGTAAGCGATTTACATTGATTTTGCCATACCAAAGCCTTCAAAACTTATTTCTAAGTTATGTAAAGGTTATTTAAGGTATGTTAAGCCAATGTCACTATTCCAGAGTGTTTGTTGCATTAAACTGGTTATATTTACGCATTGGTGCGCGTATAACCTTCCAGAAAGCGATTTAGAGTTTGGAATTGAACAAAAATTGATATGTGCAAATGATACACATATTTATACAAATCCAAAGTATGAAAATACAATATTTCATTGGTTTGGTATTTGTTTGATGGCCATGGAGGCACAGGTGTTACAGTGTTCAAGTGCAAGAGAGACGATAGAGGGGTTGTTATTCGCAACAAAGCTCGACTCGTTGTTCAAGGCTTCATTCAACAGGAGGGGATAGATTTCACCGAAGTATACGCTCCTGTTGCAAGACTTGAAGCGATTAGAATCTTTCTAGCATTTGCATCATGGAAAGGATTTAAATTTTTTCAGCTAGATGTGAAGTCGGCATTTCTTTATGGCAAGGTGAAAGAGGAGGTATATGTCGGACAGCCACCGGGCTTCACCGACCCAATTCACAAAGATAAAGTTTATCTCTTGGATAAGGCATTATACGGCTTACATCAGGCCCCGAGAGCCTGGTACGAGACCCTGTGTCAACATCTGTTAGCCAACAACTTCATCCGAGGAAAGATAGACGCCACTCTTTTCACAAAACAAGTCGACGGACATCTTCTGATAGTTCAAATTTATGTGGATGACATAATTTTCGGGTCTACAAACGAACAACTCTGCAAAGATTTTGAAAAAGTTATGAAGCATAAGTTTGAAATGTCATCAATGGGTGATATGAAGTTCTTCTTGGGGCTTCAGGTTGATCAACTACCCGAGGGAACGTTAATACATCAAACAAAGTACGTTCATGATGTTCTGGAGAAATTCAGGATGTCAGGAATGTCACCTATGTCCACCCCATTAGCGACGAACCATGGAATAAACCCTGATCTCACCGGAAAGAAGGTAGATGAAACACTGTATCACTCCATGATCGGTTCGTTAATGTACTTGACAGCATCAAGACCAGATATTATGTATCCAACCTGCCTCGCAGCTCAGTTTCAGTCAAATCCCAGAGCTTCGCATATGGTAATTGTGAAAAGGATTCTACGCTACCTGAAAGGAACTCCATCACTGGGGTTGTGGTATCCAAAAGTAGGCGATTTCACGCTAGAGGGATATTCTGATTCTGATTTTGGATACTGCAAAGTTAATGCTAAATCAACAACAGCGGGGTGCCAGTTTTTCAGACCACGATTGGTCACCTGGCAATGCAAGAAGCAGACCTCTGTCGCTTTATCCACATGTGAAGCCGAATATGTATCTGCTAGCAGCTGCTGCTCTCAAATCTTGTGGATCCAGCAACAGATACGAGACTACGGTTTGCAATTTCTTAACTCCCCTATCTTTGTTGATAACGAAGCAGCTATTAACATAACAAAAAATCCTGTTCATCACGCTAAAACAAAACACATTGAAATTCGTCATCACTTTATCCGAGAATGTTTCGAGAAGAAGTTGATACGAATAGAAAAAGTCTACACCGATGAACAAAAAGCTGACTTACATACCAAAGCATTTGACAAAACACGTTTTCAATATCTTTTGAAACTAAATGGTATGAAGTTACTATCGGATGCGGAGGAAATTGTTGGCGTCGATGAAGGTACCACTGTAGATGATGTTGAAAAGCAATCTGCAAGGCTTTGTCGATTTTTTACCTGTTTTGGTCTTTAGGGGGAGATAGGTATTATTTCAGAAAATACAAAAACAGTAAAAAAATTCAAAATCAAAAATCCAAAAACATGAGATATTTTCAAAATCCAAAAACAATAGAAAACCAGAAAAGAGCTTGTGTAAAAAGGGAAAATGATAGTACATCAGCTAGACAGTTGCAGTATGCTAAAGTAATGCAATGTCTAAAAGTGTTAAGCAGTCTCGCTGATGATGTGCCGACAGGTTTTTACACATTTAGTAGATTTGTTTGGGATATAAATCTAAATCTTTACTTGCTTATTTTGTGGGGAACACTGCTTGGATATATAGGTAACCCCTGAAATCTCGTTTGAAATGTCCCTCTTTCTGAGATACTAGGTCTTTATACTCAGTGATATCTGGGATATTATCCCGGGAGTTCTGATTTTGCGGAAGCAATGGCCTAGTCCCCGGAGAATACTTTACTGCTTGCTTGAAAAATAGCACCGCCCTCAGCATAAAATAGACAATAAAATTGCTAATCAATGTTGTTGTAAAAAAGATCCTCTAAAGGGGACCCACCTAAAGTCGAACCGTCATCTCTCTGCTGAACAGAAGTTCTGACCTGAGCTCTCACGGTCTCGCAATTTAACCCCCTTTACAGATATCATATGTGGTATACTCACCTGTAAGACTGAATATTGGGATCCGGATACGGGAGTATATTCAAGAGGTGGGACACATGAATAAGTTTAAGTCTCTAAAACACCTAATCTTTATCCTGGACAGATTGAAAATTGTGTAAGAATTTAAATGGATCAGTATATCGACAATCTAAGCGAATTGTTTAATACTAAAATGAAATCAAAGCTTAACGGTACTCGTAGCTTGTCGGCAGCTGATATGATTCCCTAACACGCTCACCAAAAATATGTTTGTAAATAGTTTACATTTACTGCATTTTATTTATGTATTTCATTTTCTAGTTTAGAACTTTATTCAAAATCCAAAAAAGATTTTTCTTTTCTTCTTTATTTTCCGACAAACCAAAGTGGAAAGCTGAGCTTCAGATTCACAAAGATTGAAGCAGATGCAGGAAGATTCGAGTTGGATGATGAGTTTGGAGCTAATCCTACTAAACATGAAATTGATAAGTCAAAAACAAGTTCATTAAGGTGAAACTTGAAGTTTTCAGAAAAATGATTAAACAAGAATGAAGAAAATGTCAGTTCGCTTTGAATCGGGTCAACCAAGGTCATTAAGTTGGACTTGGTCGGCAAATTAAGTGCCTAGGGTCATTAATTTGGACCTAGATACTTAAGTGGATTTCTAAAAACTGATAAAGTTTGAGAAAATGTCAAAAGGTCAAAAAGTCAAAGTTTTTAAAGTCAAATGTGTGTCTCACTCAGACAGCAATCCGCTCGGATGACAATCCGAACGGCTGGCAATCCGGTCGGATGACCAACCGACTCATGTGACACTATAAATAGAGAGTCAAAGGTCAGTCAAAGGTTACTCGATCGGACAACCTTTATTCTCTCTCACACACTTTGATTCTCTGATCTTATTTTCTTCGGATTTCTTTGCACGAATCATTGGATCGTTGGTTAGCAAAACTTTTACAATGGCAAAGGTATGTATTTCTTACTCAAATCTGTTAAATATAGATGTTTGTTGTTCATTCTTGACAACGACGTCACAGTCGGAGTCATTTGGATAGATCTAGGAAATTCAAGTCAGTTTTGATGAAATCTAAGCATAGGGTTGTGTTCGGAATGATCAGATCTATAGATTTACCGGTGTAATTTGTGTAATAACATGTTAAAATTGTATAGATCTGAGGTTTAGACGTTACGGCTGTCGGCTAAGTTTTTGCTGAATTAATCCCTGTTTAGAACGAATTAGATAACATTGAACATAAGGTTTTGATCACGTTAAGATTCTCTGTGTAGATCTGTGCTCAATTTGAGGATTTGCCTTAGAAAATTTTTGATGCTTCTAGAGTGTTTTTCAACTGTTGTTTGAATCGGATAGCAATCCTCTCGGATGACAATCCGATCGGATGATAATCCGTTTCATCAATTATTTCTTGAAATCTGTGCCTATGTGTGAGTCGGATAGCAATCTGATCGGATGACAATCCGATCGGATGGTAATCCATTCCATCATTTGATTTTCTTGATTACTGTGCATTTTTGTCATGGGTCGGATGACAATCCGATCGGATGATCATCCGACCTGATAACCAATGCATCAACATGACTCGGACAGCAATCCTATCGGATGACCATCCGATCGGACAGCCATTTCATTCACAAGACTCGGATAGCAATCCGGTCGGATAGCAATCCGACCGGACATCAAAAGTCAAATTCATTCAGAAGGTAATCCGCTCGGATGACAATCCGATCGGATAGCCTTTCAAGCTATTCATAAGGCAATCCGAACGGATGACAATCTGGTCGGATAGCCATCCGAGTCTCAGTACTATGTAGAGAATGATTTTCAGTGTTAGAAAATTTTTGATAAAAACATAGAATTTTTCTTATTGGTCAAAATTTCTGCAGGACTGGGAGAAAACGCATAACATTTACTGTCTGTTAGAAAAGGAATATACTGAGAAATTAGTAATTGAAGAAGTTGCTAAATTCCTTAGAGAGAGCAGATTAGCTAAGGCTTTAACTGATAAAACTATAGTTTATGAATCACATGTTAGACATTTTTGGAACTCTGCAAGATACGAAGAGACAGATAAAACAATTTACTCTGCAGTAACAAAGAGAGATGAGAAGGGAAAGACAGTAGATTTAGAGTTTAAGATAACAGTTGGTGATGTGAGACGTGTGTTAGACTTAGGTGATTCTGATAATGATCCAACAATTATCTCTGAACGTCTAGCAAAAGGTCTGTGGTGCAGAATGGGTTTCACAGGGAGTGTCAATGGAAAGATCTTGAAAACAAGTTTCAGTAATGCTTACAAGTTTTTAGTACACTGTGTTATTCATGCTTTATCGCACAGGAAGGGTGCCTATGATGAAGCTTCAGACTATATCATGAACATTATCACTTGCCTCGTTTTGAACAGGCCATATAATGTTTCTCAAGTGATTTTTGACTACATGTTTGAGAATGCAAAGGCAGGAAACAAGAAGTACATCATGTATCCTCACTTTATACAGATGTTGATTGATGAACAGTTCAAGGATCTAGAGAAGAATGATGATGATATTTTGGGATTGAGGCACATGACAACAGAGACCATAAGCAGACTGACTAAATATCCGAACATTGGAGCAAAAGGAATGATATGCAGAATTAGTAAACCAGATTATGTTGCACCAGAAAATGATGCTTGGAGGCATCAAAACAGTGATTCTGATAATGAAAATGAGAAGATGAGTTTGTTTTATGAAAAGAATACTAGATGGTGGTGTGTAAAAGATGGGAAGAGAAAGAGAACTCCCAAGTCATCCCCTAGAGTTCAGATTCCAAAGGAACCCGTTCCTAATATTGTTATTAAGCGTACAGTGAAAGGGGGAGTGTTAAGAGTAATTAGAATGATAAAATGTTATACTATTCTAATGACATCTTCTATGTCTATTTTACAGAACCACAGCAGAGATTGGTGGATGACATAGTATTGGAACCATCTGCAGTTATTCGAGAAGGAGCTGATTTGCTGTCACAATCTTTTGAAGGTTATCTGAAAAAGAATGAGGATGTTGCTGCTCAGAAAGATCAAAGTTCAAGTGTTCAAGCTAAAGGTTTCAAAGGCAAAGAACCTGAAGGTGTTGTTCAAGATGTTTCAAGTGATGAAGATTCTGAGGCTACTGAGTCAGAATCAGAACTTGATCCAACTACACTTGGCAAAGGCAAAGTTCAACTGAAGAAAAAGCCTACAAAGAAACAAAAAGTATATGATGAAGAAGATTCTTCATTTGAACTTAGTTTCGTGCTTTCCATTGTCTTTACATCATATACTTGCTATATTCATTAGTACACTATTAGTACATGTTTTACATTACATTTTCTGCTATGTATGATGACTTGGCATGCTAGCATATTATTTTACATTGCATCTCTGTTGCATATGTTCTCGTAACATATGGACACATTATTTACATCTCTATCTTGTATGTTCACTTAAGCATACTAGGTACATTATTTTCATAAAACATGTTTACATTTGGTATATCATTTGGCTTGTTTAACGGGACTAAATTACATTCATTAACACCGATCATGCCGCTCGGTAGTAGGTAGTGGTACCATAGGACTTGACAAATCCCGTTCCTAAAACCCAAGGTTTGTTTGGGTGGAAGGAATAACCGAATCCAAAAACATTTCTTTTGATAACCTTCACTCTAAGGTTATCCGTCTATCTCAAGGCTTGAATGTAGGCGTTTAACATTTCCGCATAAATGGTTGTTTTAGTTAAGCATGCATTATTCTACAAAGCATAAATTTTGATTTATTCAAATACTTTGTTTTGTACATTTTTACTTGTGGTTTAAGTAGTCTCATTTTACTTACCATACATAACTTTTGATTATACATTACATGATTTACATTGGTGGTTTTTACATAAACATTTGACATTTGACTATACATAAACAATGTTACATTGATGGTTTTTACATAAACATTTGACATTTGACTATACATAAACAATGTTAAATTGATGGTTTGTTTGGTAAGTGATTTAAGTAACGAGACGTGTGTAATATGATACAAGCACGGTGGATACGCCGCTGGTACTTCCTATATATAAGTGCTTGTATTATATTACATGTCGTAGTGTTATTTAAATCATTTCAATTTGGACTCATATATTTTACACAAATGACATATTTTTCACAAGACATTGTTTTACAAAACAATTTATTTTATACAAACTCATTTTACTTGGTTATTCATTTAACCCTACATTACTCTTTTACATATCATCCACC
>JARYGA010006114.1:0-46325 GCA_030545235.1 Helianthus tuberosus
TTATGCACTTTTTGACGCTTTTAGTCCCTTTTGATCGAACAAGTTTATTTTCGCATACCAAACCCCTCAAAGCCTATTTCTAAGCTATGTAAAGGATATTTAGGGTATATTTAACCTATGATCAAGTTCCGAAATGTTCGTTACTATACAAATCGGCATAGTTTCGTAGTTTGTCGCAAATAGTCCCTACGATTGAATAAACTTGTTTTCGACACACCAAACCCTCCAAAACTTATTTATAAGTTATGTAAAGGTTATTTAAGGTATGTTAAGCCTATGTCACTGTTCCGGAGTGTTTTTTGTGTTAAACCGATTACGTTTACACATCAGTTCGCGTATAACTTTCCAGAAAGCGATTTTAAAGCCGAAATTGAACAAGAATTGATATGTGCAATTGATACACATATTTATACAAATCCCAAGTATGAAACACAATATTTCATTGGTTTTGTATTCTTATGATGGTCAAAGAGGCACAGATGTCACATGTTCACCCCCGTCATGTGGGGTTATTCAACACGTGGCATTTGTGTGAGAGAGAGGGGTAATATATATATATATATATATATATATATATATATATATATAGGAGGATCATGAGAAAACTAGATATAAATGAGAAAACCAAAAAATAACCAAAAAAGCACTAAAAATGAGGGGGAGACTTTTAATGAAGGAGGGGTAAAATTGGAAAAAAATGTATATAACTTTTCAAACATTTCCCATTTCTCCATACGTTATCATTTTAAAACAAAAATGGCACCATAAGATCACAAATTTTTGTATCTTTCATTCAAGTATATTCGAGCATATTTTTTATGACATAAAAAAAGATTTATGGTGTCGTCTTGTTTTCAATACTATTATTATAGTAGTGCCCATGTGCAATATAACATGTACTACAATTGCATTACATTCTTAAAGTTAGATTTTTGAGTCTAGTTTAGCTTTTAGGGTTAGTTTTTTTGGAGGTTTAGGATTAGGATTAGGTTTTTGGGTGTGTGTGTGTGGGGGGGGGGGGGGTGGGGGAGGGGGGTTTAGGTTTTTGGGGGGTGGGGGTGGGGGGGGGTTTAGGTTTTTTTTTTATTGCATTACATGCTTAAAATTAGCTTTTTGAGTCTAGTTTAGCTTTTAGGGTTAGTTTTTTTGGAGGTTTAGGATTAGGATTAGGTTTTTGGGTGTGGGGGGGAGGGGGGTTTAGGTTTTTGGGGGGTGGGGGGGGTTAGGTTTTTTTCGGGTTTAGTTTTAGGTTTTCGGGAGGGTGGGGGGTTTAGGTTTTTGGGTGGTGGGGGGGGGGGGTTAGGCTTTTGATGGGAGGGTAAATTTAGGTTTTTGGGGGCTGGGGATGGGGGGTTTAGGTTTTTGGGGGGTGTCGGTGGGGGGTGGGTTAAGGTTTATGTATTAGTGCACATGTGCAGTACAACAAAAAAAATTTTTTTTTTTTTTTTTGAAATTTTTTTCCATACATAAAAAGTAGCGATTTAAAAAAAAAAAATTGTAAAAAAAAAATAAATAATTTTTTGGTATGTTTTTAGGTTTTTTTTAGGCTTTTTTGGTTAGTTTTTTGGTTTTCTCATTTAAACTAGTTTTCTCATGATCCATCCCCTATATATATATGTATATATATATATATATATATATATATATAGTTATAGCTCCGTTATAATCGTGATGGGGGAGGCCGGAATTTGCTGTGTGGCGCCGCCCGGGGTGGTGTTTGGCGGGCCGATGAGGTGCTATAGCGTTATGTCGCGTACTACTACGGAGGGTCTAATGGACATTGTGATCATCTCATATCAATGCACTTTAGCTGACAATTGAAGCCTTTCAACCTGCATGTGTGATAGCTAATTATGTTTTCTATTTTTTTACTATTGTACATTTTGGGTTGAAAGTACAGAAAGCATCGACCTATTATAATATAAATGGGTGGTGGTGTTAGTTCGAGAATTAAACAATGATAACCGGTGGTTGTTGCGGAAGCTTCATCAACAGTATTGGGTCATACTCAACTTTGTCAAATTGGAGTCAACTTTAGTCAATAGTATTCGTTAGCGTTTGAGTCTGGTCAACTAGGTCAACGCAAGTTGGCGGGTATCGCGAGCCGGTTACGAGATTATGAAAATAAAAAAAAAGTCTCGATTAACTATAAACTCAGTGTATTTTTAATTTAAAAAAGACTTCAATAACCTGAACCCCATTCTAACCCAAATATAAATGACCCTATTTATATGTACCGGTTTTGACCTAGACCAATATTAACCTAAATCCGTTCTACAAAATTTATTACGGATCGACTATAGAAAAAGATATAATGTGACAACATAAGTGGTCAAGGTAGTAAACGAAAGAAAGACCAAAAAATAATAATAAAAGCGTCTAGAGATATATACGAGGGAAGGGGTGTGGGGGGATGTGAATGCTCTAATATCAATACTAAATCCGTTTAAAGTAGAGAAGTGAAAAAACTATATACATACTTGTCCTTTTTGTTTTAACTATGATACATATGACACTTATATAACCCTTTACCTAACTTTTCTAATCTTTTATAAACTCTCTCTATATATTACTATCACTAGATACAGATGTGATTCTTACACTATATTTAAAGTTGATTTTATATTAAATACACCCTTACCTTTGTATTATCTCATCTACTAATTTGTGTGGATATTAGTGACATCTAATTCTAATACTATTGATTACCTTGCATTATTTCTTAACGGTTAAATAATAGAATTGAATTATAATTCATCTGAAATAAGTATGAAATATATATATATATATATATATATATATATATATATATATATATATATATATATATATATATATAATTTGTGTGGATATTAGTGACATCTAATTCTAATACTATTGATTACCTTGCATTATTTCTTAACGGTTAAATAATAGAATTGAATTATAATTCATCTGAAATAAGTATGAAATATATATATATATATATATATATATGACTTGATTAGTTCATAATCTCTCTTTTCTCAACATTTCCCAAATTCCTTTTAAAGTTTTATTTCATTTTATACTCAAATACCCAACACCTTTGGGAACTCAATGTAAATTACTATGCTTATGAGTGACATATTTTTGTCCGTGTATTCGTTATTATTTTATTGAGATCTGTAAGGCTTATGGCATAGATATGCTAGAATGGTGATACGAATAAGAAAACTAAGAAACGTACCATACAACTTATCTCGAGAGAATACAAGTACCACGTTGTAAATTGTCTATGCCGCATCGCCACGTTGTAAAAAGACTAGCTTTAAATTTTTGTCACTTTCATACAAGAGGTTTCAGTAATTTGTTCTAAGTACTTTTATAGTAATGTATATAAAATATAAATTCATTGTTTCGTCTTTGAAAAGAAGTGCTCTTTAAGAACAGGCCCCGGGCATTTTTATAAACCAACAATTTTAGACGAAAGCTTATAAACTAACGACCGCAAAATCTATATACAACGTAGCATGCTACTATTTAACTAAAAACCTACCTCGCCGCGAAGCGCGGGCCGTTATATATATGTAACTTATATATGATTTTTAAAGTTTGAATTATGTTCACGCCTCATGTTGTCGACTCCACCGCAACGCGTGGGTTCCCCATCTAGTATATATGTGTGTGTGTGTGTGTGTATGTGTGTATATGTGTGTGTATATGTAACATTATTTTTATACTTTTTTATGCATAATGGAATAATTTTAGGGACCATACGTAAACTAAGGAAGATGGAGGGGGGGGGGGTTAAATATTAAAACACCTGACCTTATTCAAACCTAATATCGACCACATGTACATAATACATAACTTCTTCCGCTTCCCCATATCATCATATGACAACCATGAAAGAAACTCTAGAAATTGGTCTGATTAGTGTTAGAATTGAGGTAATAACCCATTCCAGTTGACTGACTTGGTCTAGTTAGACCCATTTGATCCAATTTTGACTGACCAGGTTCGATTTTGACATATTTTGACTTTGACCACCTAGTTTGACCGATTTAGCAAAATCCGGACGGTAGACCTCCGACGAGCGACTAATCGCCACCTAGAAGCGATTTTTACAACTATGCTAGTGACCAAGTATTAGGAAACTTTATTTGTAAGTATTGAAGAAAATCCAATTCAGCTTGATCTATGAAGAATATAAAAGTCTTGAAGATCAAAACAATAAGAAGAAGACCGGATAGGGCAACTGAAAAGAACAACATCTACTTCAAAGAATTAAAAGTTGATCAAGAACTTAAGAAGATTATCAGAAAAGGCTTTTCTGATGGATCTGATGATATTTCTGATGAAATATAATCAGTTTCTGGCAATTCTGATCATTAGACTTTCTGATGATTTGTTTACCAGAATTTCGGATGAAGTGGTTATCGGAAATTTTCTGATAAAACCCCACTTGTCTGAAAATCAGTTCTACCCTGCCACAATAACCGAAGCAACTTGACATTATTGGATATCATGATGACAAAGACAACTTAATTATTGGATTCAATGAATATGTTAAGAAGCAACTTTTTATAGGACATATACATGAATAAACAAATGTTTATTCATGTATCCGAGCTCTCTACAAATAGAAGGCTCATCAAGCAAAGAACAATGAGTTAAGCTTAGCATTCAATACATACTACAAAACTCCATTGTCCTTTCACCACAGAATTACACAAGTATTCGTTTGTAATAGATAATAATCTCACAATCACCTTGTAAACCATTTTGTTTCAAAGTGATATAAACTTGAAAATTCTGTAGGTCTTGTTTCTTGAAAGTCTGATTTCTATTTCCGCACACTATTTTCACATTTGTTGAAATCACTTGCCGTATTAAGTGAAAAGAAGTTTTTAAGTCCAAATTGGGACCAACAATTGGTATCAGAGCAGATTGAATAAATCATTTTCAAACGATCAATCGCTCATCTTCTTTTCTCTAAACATGACAAACTTTTAAACATGGAATAATGCTTTTAACATTGGTTTAATGTCTAAACCTCCGACATTGGTCAGAGAGGAATACACATAATGGAAAATCAGGATGGTCAACTTCCTTAATGGACATGACCGAGCTCTGTTTCAATCCATTGAAAGGGGTCCACATGTACCAATGAATATAATACCAGCTATTCCAGCAACTAATCAATCACCGGGAATCCCTGCCTCACGGGCTCCCAAAAGTGAAAATCTTTGGAGCCCAGAAGACAAGGATCTGGTGGCTGCAGATTAAAGGGCCAAATCACTTTTAATAATGGTTCTCCTTAATGACATATTCTCTCAAGTTGATGCATGTGCATCGGCCAAAGAGATATGGGATCAGTTGGAAAATCTTTGTGAAGGAGGGGAAATGATGAAAAGAAACAAAAGAACAAACTATGTTTCCTCATATGAGATATTCAAAAGTTTACCAAATGAAAAACTATATGAAACATATCACAGATTTGCAAAACTTTTGAATGAGCTAAAGAAATTTGGGATTATAAAATCAAATGATGAAAGAAATATAAAATTTCTGGAAGCCTTACCTAGAGAATGGAGAAGTCGAAACATGACTTTGTCCTCCACCTTAGAACTAGGTAATATGAGTCTTCATGACTTATATAGCATTCTGGTCCCTAGAGAAGAAGAAATATTTGAAGAATCTATTTAGAGAGGGGGATCTTTAGCTTTAATCTCTAACTCACAACGAACACCTTCCAATGATTCACAACCTTCAAACAGTCAAAATATTGAAAATTCTGATACATCATCAGATTTTTCAGCTTTTGCTGAAGCAATTGCACTGCTCACCAAAAATTTTGAGCAGAGGTTGAGGGGAGGAGGCCAAAAATACCAGAAAAGTGATAGAGGGAGGATGGAAGGAAGATCTATGGATGAAGTTTGATCAAAGGATAAGGGAAAGACTGAAGTTATGTGTTACAAATGTAAACAAAAGGGCCACTATGCATCAGAATGCAAAACCAAGAAACTAAAGGATCTTGCATGCTATGAGAAGAAGCTGGAAGAAGCAAAGAAGCAACAACAAGTCAATTTGATTGCAGGGATAGATACATGGTTGTCAGGTGAATCTTCTGATGAAGAAGAAGAAGAAGAAGAGATGGCTAATTTCTGCCTAATGGCACTTTCTGATGATCTAACTGAAACATCAGAGCACAAGGTAAATCTAGATAATCTTGATCTTGAACACAAATTGAAAAAATTAATATCAAATTTTCTAAATCTACAAGTTAAACATAAATCAGATAGTAAAAAATCTGATGAGTTGCAAAGAACCATGAATAAAGTTATACTTGAAAACCAATTACTAATAGAAGAAAGTTTAGATCATAGAGCTAAAATTGAATTTTATTAAAAAGAAAGAAAAGATCTTTCAAGAAAGTTCATGATAAGGAAATAAATGTAAAAGGTTTTCAACAAGCTAAGGAATTCATTAACTTTATTGAATCTACACCAAAGAACAAAGGAGAGGGTTTAGGGTATGTAAAAACAAGTGAAATTAAACCCACCATCTTTATGAAAGCAACACATCAGATTTCTGATAAATTTTCATCAGAATCTGATTCAGAATCATGCAGATCAACAAGTTCTAAGAACTCTTTTAAAATCTCAAAACTCAACTTAAAAGCAAAAAGGAGTAAATCCAAACAACAATCTTTAAGTATTCCAGAAGCAGTTCACTCAATGTTTCAAAATTATCGACTCATTCCATCACAAGAAAAGAAATCAGAAAATTCTGATAAAGAATCTTGTATGTGTGTTGACATACTGAAGCTGGTTTGACACCATCTCTAAACAAAAGTTGAAAAATTTGTTCATGGCTCAGCATGCAACAGATATTCTGATGAAAGACCATCAAAAGAAAACAATCTGATTAAAATCTCATCAGAAAAAGTACCCAAGCAAGTCTGGGTACCAAAACTCTCTAATTTTTCCATTGCAGGACCATCATGTTCAGCAGATCTGGTACTGCGATTTTGGAAGCTCCAAGCACATGACTGGGGACAGGAGCTTAGTCAGTAATTTTGTTTCAAAACTGGGTAAAATGGTTAATTTTGGGAATGGAGTAAAAGGGAAGATTTTGGGGTATGGATGCATAAAGTATGGATGTTTGACCATAGAAAAAGTAGCCTATATAGAAGGCTTAAAGTACAATCTGCTGAGTTGTGGTCAATTCTGTGATAAAGGTTTTCAGGTAACTTTTTTACTAGAAAAATACTTGTTAATTGGTATGGATGATAATAAGATTTATTTAAGTGGAAAAAGAATAAGACAGACAATCTACTATTTTGATTTTAAAGAGGAAAATGAACATCCAAAATTGTGTTTATTTTCAAAAATTAACACAGGCAGTAGTTGGTTGTGGGACAAAAGGTTAGCCCACTTAAACTTTAAAATTTTGAGAAAATTGGCAAGCAAAGGACTGGTAAAAGGATTACCTCTCATATCCTCAAAGAAGGATAAAATTTGTGAAGCTTGTGAAATGGGTAAATCTAAAAGAAGCTCACACAAAACAATTTCTGAATCTTCAATAACACAAAATTTAGAACTTCTTCATATGGATCTTTGTGTACCCATAAGCACTGAAAGCTTTTCTGGAAAGAAGTATATACTTGTAATTGTAGATGATTTTTCCAGATACACATGGGTAGAGTTTTTAAGAAAGAAAAGTGAAACTCCTGATCTGATCATAAATTTTGTTAGAAAAATTGAAAATCTGTTAGAATTGACAGTCAGTAGGATCAGAACAGATAATGGAATAGAATTTAAGAACTCAAAAGTAGAGAGCTTCCTTGTAAGCAAGGAATCTCTCATGATTTTTCTGCTCCAAGATTACCACAACAAATGGAGTGGTAGAAAGGAGGAACAGAACCTTAGTGGAATCAGCCAGAACATTGCTTGCTTATGTAAAATTGCCCACTCATTTTTGGGCAGAAGCTATAGCAAATGCTTGTTTTACCCAAAACAGGTCCATAATCAACAAAAGACACAATAAAACACCCTACAACATTATAAATGGAAGAATTCCAAGTGTAAAATTTTTGCGCACATTTGGTTGTTGATGTTTTGTTTTTAATGATTTTAAAAGTCTTGAGAAATTTGACAGAAAATCAGAAAAGGGTATTTTTCTTGGTTATTCAATGTCCTCAAAAGCAAATAGAGTTTTTATACTTAACACAAGGACAATCAGAGAAAGTTTATATGTATCTTTTGATGATTCATCAGAAACAGAAGTTTCTGATGAATATATGAAGGAAATAAACTTTTCTGATAAACAAGAAAAATATGAACATCTTTTTGAAAAAATAACAGAATAATTCCTAGGACATGATCATTCTCTCACAAATAAATCAAAAGATAAATCATGTGCTAACCCTGCAGAACAAATGGAAAATGTATCAGAAACCTTGAATCAAAACAATGAAAATACATCTGACAATCAAAATTCTGATACATTTCAAACAAATGTAGCAAATGTTTAGGGGGAACTTCAAATCCATCAGAATCAACAACTTTTCACATAAAGTTAAGATGGATAAAAGGACATGTTCATTCTTACATCATTGGTAATCCTGAAGATGGTGTAAGAACAAGATCTGCCACAACACATGAGTGTGCTTTTGCTGGGTTCTTATGCAAGATAGAACCCATGACTGTCAAAGAAGCTCTTAATGATTCAGACCGGATTCAAGCAATGCAAGAAGAGCTTAATCAGTTTGAAAAGAGTTCGGTATGGGATCTGGTGCCTAAGCCAAAAGACAAGTCTGTCATAGACTCAAAATGGGTATTTAGAAACAAATCAGATGAAAATGGCATAATAACCAGGAATAAGGCAAGGCTAGTGGTCAAAGGCTATTGTCAACAAGAAGGAATTGACTATGATGAAACCTTTGCACCAGTGGCCAGATTAGAAGTAGTAAGAATCTTTCTTGCCTATGCTGTATCCAAGGACTTCAAAGTATATCAAATGGAAGTGAAATATGCATTCCTAAATGGTAAGATTGAGGAAGAAGTTTATGTGCATCATCCTGAAGGCTTTGTTGATCCTAAATTTCAAAACCATGTTTACAAATTAAGCAAAGCCTTATATGGTTTGAAGCAAGCTTCAAGAGCATGGTATGAAACACTTTCAAACTTCTTACTCAATTCTGGCTTCACAAAAGGTATTATTGATACAACACTTTTTCTTAAAACAAACAAGGGTCACACTTTGTTAGTTCAAATTTATGTTGATGACATTATTTTTGGAACAACAAATAAAAAGTTTTGCAAAAAGTTTCAAAAATTGATGACCAGCCACTTTGAAATGAGCATGATGGGTGAGTTAACCTTTTTCTTAGGTTTACAAGTCAAACAAAGAAATGATGGAATATTTATGAGTCAATCTAAGTATGTAAAAACAATTTTACACAAATACTCACTTGAAAATTGCTCAATTTCAAAAACTCCCATGGCAACAGGGAACACACTTGATTCTGATAAAGAAGGAACATGTGTATATATTAATACCTATAGGGGGATGATAGGATCATTGTTATACTTAACTGCAAGCATACCATATATTATGTTTGTTACAGGCTTTCTGGCAAGATATCAATGCAATCCTAAAGAATCTCACCTAAAAGCAGTAAAAAGGGTTTTTAAATATCTAAAAGGGACATCAGAACTTGGTCTCTGGTATCCTAAAGATACAAATCTTGAACTAATTGCATACACAGATGCAGATTATGCAGGATGCAAAATTGACAGAAAAAGCACATCTGGTGCATGTCAAATCTTGGGAGATAAGTTGGTATGTTGGGCATGTAAGAAACAAAACCGCGTTGCAACAGCAATAGCTGAATCTGAATATGTAGCAGCAGCAAGTTGCTGTTCATAAGTGATGTGGATGCAAACTCAATTGAAGGATTATGGAGTAAATCTGACAAGAATACCTGTTCTATGTGATTCAAAGAGTGCAATTGCAATAACAGAAAATCTAGTTCATCACTCCAGAACTAAGCACATAGATGTCAGATATCACTTCATAAAGGATCATGTTGAAAAAGGTAACATAGAAATGCACTTTGTTCCAACAGAAAACCAAATTGCTGACATTTTTACAAAACCTCTTGATGAAAAGAGACACAATTTTCTAATCAGCAAACTTGGTATGGTTAACATAAAAGATGAAGATGTTTCAGAAAACAAAAGGTCACAACCTGAAAGCCAAGCTGATGAAAATCAGGGTGGAAATTCTGATAATCAAAGAATGAAACAAAAGATTTCTAATAAAGAAAACCATCAATTTGAAGAAATATCAGAAAATATAATAAATTATCAATGAATCTGATAATTTATCAGAAAATCTGAGGAATTATCAGAAAATCTGATGAATCATCAGAAGAAATTCTGATAAAACATTAGAAACTGTGTTAAAACATCAGAATCACCACTGATCATTAGAAAACTTCATGAATTTACCATCTTTATTCATATCTCATGGTTGTATAAACATAACTGAAGAGAATTTGTTTTTGTATTTGTTTTTGTTTTTTATTAAAAAAAATTCAAAAAGGGGGAAAGTAACTTGTATTAAGATATATTCATGGGGTAAATCAACCGTCGCAGGGAAATTTTTTGCAGAAAATTGAATTCTCTTATACTCCCAATGCATGCAACGTAATCCTTCATAAGGGAATAGAGAGACACGGTGTTGGTGCATCTAGTGTCTGTTAACTTCATCTTAATCGAGTCTTATGTCTAGATAGGATAAACGAGCACACAACAGGGTTGAAATTAGGGTTTGTTAGTATGTTAATGTGTTATTTCGCTTGAAAGTCACATGGACCAGTTCAAGCGAAATCAACATGTTAATTTCACTTGAAACGACCCGTGTCATGTTCAAGCAAAATCTCATCTCTATATATAGATGTGTGCTGTTGTCATTTGGAGTGGAATCAGGTCATGTTCTCTGAGCCGAGGTGCTGTCCGTTTGTCATTTGAACTTGTAAAAGCTCAGGAAATCAGTAATAGATAAAGATTAGAAAGGAACAAGCTGTGTTGACATCATTTACATTGATTCCGCGTTTGTTCTTGATGATGAACCACTCAGATTGACTCATTAGGGTCACCAAACGATCCAACAAGTGGTATTAGAGCTCAGGATGAGGAGTTCATACCAATTCAGCTTGATTTCATCGGATTCTCACACTTCTACTCATTCTTTTCTGATTTGAACAAAATTTAACGGTTGAAATGGCTTAAAACTCACACATATTAAGCGAAACATAGTTTTAACTAATCATTGAAAAAATTGGACCTTAATTCGAACAAATTCTGATAAAATTGATTAATTTCGCTTGAAAAACTGTTCGGACATGCTGATGTCATCGTGATTCCTCTTGAAACTTCTGTTGTTTTCAAGCGAAATAGGTTATTTCGTTTGAAAGATAAAATCTGATTCCTCTTGAAATCAGATTTCGCTTGAAAGTTCAAGCGAAATAAGTGATTTCGCTTCAAAACCTTATTTCGCTTGAACTAAGTGATTTCGCTTGAAAAGCCATAATTCCGCTTGAAGAGTTTGAAGTGATTTCACTTCAAACTTGATTCCGCTTGAGTGCTATTTCGCTTGAAAGCAATCTCGCTTGAAAGATGATATCGCTTGAGATAATTCCGCTTAAAATTGCTGTTTTTCAAAATCAAAAATTTTCTAAGTGTTTGTTAATCATTTCAGGTACGTGAAAGATGGATGATTTCATGAATCCTTTCTGTGATGCGTTTGGATTTACTAGTGGTTCGGGAGATGGCACTTCAAATAATACGAATGAAACTATACCAGCACCGAGTGCTAAGAAAATTCTCCAGGATGCTATGAGCGTAGACAGTGCATACGGAACATACAATAAGCCGCCCAAGTTGATGGCTATTGAAGATTACAACAGGTGGGCTACCAGATTCGAAGAATGGCTTAAAGCGTTTGCGTATCCCAGTTGGAGAAGTTTAAAAAATGGATTTGATATGGGGAGAGATGATTATGAGAACTTAGAGGAAAATCAGATTGAAAGATATGTTGCTGAACAGAAGTGTATTGCTCTGCTTCACCAATCTGTTCGAGATGATATTATCGCACTAATCGAGTACAAAGATTCGAGAGATCTTTGGGAAAAATTAAAAATAAAATGTATTGGTAGTGCTGAAATAGTTAAGAACAAAAAGAAACTGTTACGTAAAGAGTTTGATTTGTTTGGTTGTTTAAAGAACGAGTCTGTTTCAAAGATGATTGAGAGATTTGGGCATCTGAAGATGCAGCTTGCTAGACATGATATCATTTACACTCAGGAGCTGGTAGACAAGTTGTTTGACACACTTCCGAATGAGCAAGACTGGCAATACTTTGCATTGATGCTGAAGAATACGATAAAGCCAGCGGATTTGAAGGTTGATCTGCTTATAGAAAGACTGGAGAGTCATGAGTTGGAGATCAAGAAATCTAGCAAAGTCAACAACTCATCTTATTAGCAGAATGTGGAGTTGTACTACAGAGGAAATCTACCAAAGACTGGTTCTCCAAGAACAGCATTTTCTGCAGAGAGTTCTAATAATGTGAATCAAGAAACTCCTCACAGTGGTTTTCATAGTGGATCTTCTTCAACAACTCCAAGCCAATCTGCACCGAAGAATCTATTTCAATGTAACATCGCTGTAGATCTGAAGAATGGTCATAATTTTAGCGAAGAGTCTGCTAAACAACAGATGGTGTTTTTAGCATCTGTGTTAGAATCGTACGAAAGTCTCGTTGCAGGAAAGATAGGCAACACCAACCTATCAAAGGAAGACTACGATCAAATCGATCCTGAGGAGATGGAATTGATCGATATAAGGTGGTGTATGGCTAGTGCAGTGAGAAGAGCGCAGTGTTTCATGGAGATTACTGGAAGACAGTCTATTGGTGGACCTTCTACCAAGTTAGGCTTTGACAAGTCAAAAGTGACGTGCTTCAAATGTAAACAGATTTAAGCGTGAGTGCAGAAATGCTTACACTGATGATACTGCATATCCCTTTCGAGAGGATTATTACAAAAAGGCAATTTATCATCAGAATAAATCAGAACCTCCCAGGATGAAGCAGATAGAGGAGGTATCCAAAGAGAAATCCAGGGCACTTGCAGTTTTTCATGACGATGAAGGTTACGATTGGAGTGATGTTTTGCCGGAGGAAGACGCAGTTGGTTATGTTTTCACTGCAGCAAAGATTGTTCCGTTTAAAGATAAAAGATCTGAAGAAGTAAAGTATGTGAACAGGAAGGAAACAACTCATTTCATGAAAAGCAAAATCTATTGTATATACAAAGAAGCTAAACAGGCGAAAAGATGGGATCCTGATAGAGAATGTTATCTTGATCCTAATGGTAACATAGTTGTGGATCTAGATACTGTTGATCTTGAAGTTCTCACCAAACAAATTGCTGATGAAGAAGAAGCCAGACAGAGATAATGGTGGGGAGGAGGAGAAGCCGTTGAGAAAGAAAAAGTTAAAGAGACAGCAAAAGAACCGGAGCCAAAGAAGATTGACGACGGAGTTATTGATACGTCACAAGAACTCACCACTGAAAACTTGAAGAAGATGGCAGACAAAGTTCTAGCTGCAAAAGAACTAGAGGTAGTTTATGGTTTTGGAACCGAGTCCAAAGATAAGGTCAGTACAAATGATACACATGTGTCAGGTAAGAATGGTAAATCTGAGAACAATTGCAAAAATTGCATGAAAGAGTGCAAAGTTTGTAGTACAGTTGCTTACCTTAGTGGTAAGAAGGTTGAAGAACCGACTGGTAGAGTCAGAAGTGTTGAAGATCAGATCTTAAACCGGGATAAATTGTTGAAAGCTTCAAACGACAAATTAAAAGAATTAACTGAGAAAATCGAAAAAGATAAAAATGACGTAGAAAGAATTAGGAAAGAAAATGAAAAATTGATTCTTGAAAATCGTCAAATCTCAGAAAATTTTGAGAAGCTTAAATGAACGGTTAAAGATTGTGATGAAAGAAATGGTAAGACAGACAAAGAAAATCTTCAACTGACCGGTGTTCTTAGAGTGAAAGAAGAGTTAATTAATCAGCAACTGGATGAAATTGCTAAGTTGAAGCTTCAATTTCAAGAAGCCAAAATTGAAAATGAACGCATCCAGTTGAAATTGAACAGTTATAACTCTGCAAGCTTTGTTTTACAACACATTGTTCCTAAACCCATTGGGAAAAACAAAGCAGGCGAAGATGTATATGCTGATGGAACCGGGGTGGGGTATCATCAGGTTCCTCCACCAGTTCTAAACAATTTCTCAAAGAAGAAATCCGGGTTGGTTAATGATGAAGATGTTTATGAAATAAAACTTCCAGAGTCAATTGATGTGACATTTTCTTCATCATCATTCGAGATTGTTTCGAGAAGAAGTTGATACGAATTGAGAAAATCCACACTGACGAACAAAAAGCTGATTTACATACCAAAGCATATGACAAAACTCGTTTTAAATACTTGTTAAAATTAAACGGTATGAAGCCTTTATCGGTGTTGGAGGAGATTCTTGGCATTGATGAAGGAGACATTGTAGATGATGTTGAGAAGCAATCTGCAATGGTTTGTCGATTTTTTACGTGTTTTGGTATTTAGGGGGAGAGTATAGGGTAATATTTTCAGAAAATACAAAAACAGTAGAAAATTTCAAAAATACGAAAACATGAGATATTTTCAAAATCCAAAAACAATAGAAAACCAGAAAAGAGCTTGTGTAAAAAGGGAAAATGATAGTACATCGGCTTGACAGTTACGGTATGCTAAAGATATGTAAAGTCTAAAAAGTTTTAAACAGCCTCGCTGATGATGTGCCGATAGGTTTTTACACATTTAGTAGGTTTGTTCGGGATATAAACCTAAATCTTTACTTACTTATTTTGTGAGGAACACTACTTGGATATATAGGTAACCCCTGAAATCTTGTTTGAAAGATCCCTCTTTCTGAGATACTAGGTCTTTATACTCAGTGATATCTGGGGTATTATCTCGGGACTTCTGATTTTGCGGAAGCAATGGCCTAGTCCCCAGAGAATACTTTACTGCCTGCTTGAAATATAGCGCCGCCCTCAGCAAAAATGATGAAATAATAAAATTGATAATCATTGCTGTTGTAAAAAAGATCCTCTAAAGGGGACCCACTAAAGTCGAATCGTCATCTCTCTGCTGAACGAAAGTTCTGACCTGAGCTCTCACGGTCTCGCAATTAACCCCTTACAGATATCATCTGTGATATACTCACCTGTAAGACTGAATATTGGGATCTGGATACCGGAGTATATTCAAGAGGTGGGACACATGAATGAGTTTAAGTTTCTAAAACACTAAATCCGTATCCTGGACAGATTGAAATTTGTGTAAAAATTTAAGTGGATCAGTATATCGACAATCTAAGTGAATTGTTTAATTCTGAGTATGAAATTAAAGCTTAACGGTACTTGTGTCTTGTCGAATAGCTGATATGATTTCCTAACACGCTCACCAAAATATGTTTGTAAATAGTTTACATTTACTGCATTTTATTTTTGTATTTCATTTCTAGTTTCGAAACTTTATTGAAAATACAAAAAGATTTTACATTTCTGTTTTTTTTTTCGTCAAACCAAAGTGGAGAGTTTATCTTCAGATTCAAATTGAAGCAGATGTAGGAAGTTTCTGGACGGGAGGATGAGTTTGGAGCTAAATATGATTAAGTTTGTGAAATTGAAAAGTCAAAACAGGTTCATTAATTTGAAACTTGTAAATTTCAGAAAATGGTTTGAAAAAGTTGAACAAATGTCAGTGTGCTTTATCTGAGATCATCCAATGTCATTAAGTTGGACTTGGTAGATAAATTGAGTAATCGGGGTCATTAACTTAGACCTGAATACTTAAGTGGATTTCTATACACTGATAAGATTATCAAATGAGGTGAATGGAAAGTTTGAATTGAAACTGTTATTGTCATATATCTTATATTTAGGTAGAGATTGTGCAGGAAACAGGAATCAAGTTCTCCATGTTTTTGAAAATGTCAAAGATTGAATCAGAATTCAAGTCCCAGCTGATCGAGAGGGGGAGTCTGCGAAAGGGGGAGTCAGAATTCTGGATCAACATGTAAAGGGGAGATTGAAGGTTAATATTTGAAGTAAAGATTGAAGGAGCTTTTACAGTGTTAGACGTTTTGGAAAGAGACAAAGACTGAAGACTCGTCGCCGAAGACTTCGTCAACATCCAAGGGAGAGTCTGTTGGTGCATCTAGTGTCTATTAACTTCATCTTAATCGAGTCTTATGTCTAGATAGGATAAACGAGCACACAACAGGGTTGAAATTAAGGTTTGTTTGTATGTTAATGTGTTATTTCGCTTGAAAGTGACATGGACCAGTTCAAGCGAAATCAACATGTTAATTTCGCTTGAAACGACCTGTGTCATGTTCAAGCGAAATCTTATCTCTATATATAGATGTGTGCTGTTGTCATTTGGAGTGGAATCAGGTCATGTTCTCTGAGCCGAGGTGTTGTCCGTTTGTCATTTGAACTTGTAAAAGCTCAGGAAATTAGTAATAGATAAAGATTAGAAAGGAACAAGCTGTGTTGACATCATTTACATTGATTCCGCCTTTGTTCTTGATGATGAACTACTCAGATTGACTCATTAGGGTCACCAAACGATCCAACACACGGGGGCATAAAAATGATTAGGGGCTACAAAAATAGCCTCCTAGCTATTCAATGCTTACTCACATATGGAGGCTTCGAATTCTGCCATATATCCTCTGCACCAGATATCATCATAAATGAAGAGAAAGAAAAGGAAAAAGGAAATCTTGAGTTGTTAATACCATTTATGGCATAACTATCACTTTCATCTATAAATATTAGCTACTCTTGAATACTTTCTTCACTACACACACAATCTTCACTTCAAAACTTTCTCAAAAATTTCATTTAAAAAAATGCAAAAGAAATGAAATCCGAGCACTTTCCTCTACCTCTTCACACACAACACAACCTTAGACTTAGGTCTAATATGGAACTTTCAGCCGGTGTACAACATGATAAAGCAAAGTCCTTTGGGCCATGCTGTATCTCTACATGTCACCATCTACCCTGAACTCCTTCAAGAATTCTGGTGGAATTCTGAAATCATCTTCAAAGGAACCAACATGTGGATAGAAAGCGAGGTGATGGGGTTCAAAATCATCCTAAAGGAGGAAACTCTCAGGGATGCTCTCCAGCTGGCTGATGATCCAGAAACCACCTTTTTCAAGAAGGAAGTGCTGGAAGAAACTCTTAGGAGTATGGGTTATCGAACACCCAATGTTTCTAGGCAGATCAGCAAGTCTGGTTTCATTCAACCATTCCAGTACTTGGTGACACAGATCAGTGTCTTCTTCTCAAATAAGATAGGACACTACAACGAGCTGTCTTACAAGATGATGGAGGTGGTTCATGCAGTTTTACAAGAGAAACCATACAACTTTTCCAAGTTTCCCATGAGAGACTTGGAATCAAACATGCACACCCGTCAACCCTTTCTGATCTACCCTCTCTTTGTGACCAAGGTGATAACAAGTCAACTGGACTTTGGAGGGGTAAGGAGCTGGTACCCAAGGGGCCAGATGGCTTTACAAGAGAACATGTATGTTCCCTCCCTGGTTCAATCACCTAATCACAGTGGACAAAGCACCTTCCTTTGGTTGCATGTTAAAGGGGATCTATAATGAGTAGTTTTTTCTTTGTTTCTTTAGTTGTAATTTTTTGTTTAAATAGTATATATTTGCTTTATATTTGTTCTTTTAAATAAAAAAAAACAACACATCACAATAGATCTAGGGGAAAGTAAAATGGCATTTCTGACAAAGAATAAGAAAAATTTGATGAAATTCAAAGAAATGAGAAGAATATCTGGTAACATTGCTTTAAACCTTAATTAAAATAGAGTTTATCAGAAAATGGATCTAATGAAACATCAAAAAATCTAATGTTTTACCAGAAAAGAAAAGCTGATAAATTATCAGAAAATCTGTTAATTCATCAAAAAAGTTTTAAAATAACCATAAAAACTGATATATCAACAGAAAAATGAGAAGAATATCTGGTAACATTGCTTTAAACCAGTTTCAAAGAAAACTTGTGACAACATACAAAAGGATTTATAAAAAGTTTTTGTCAAATTAAAATTTTCTGGTTAATCTATCTTCAAAAGGACAAATGCAATGTTAAAGAAAAGAGAAAATCTTTTGCACAACAACACTCCTTGAAGATCAGAACAAAGATGTGAAGTTCAGAAATGCTATGTAAGTAACATCTTCAAAACTCTACTTATTCCCTCTCATCTCAAAAAAAAAAAAAGGATTCAACCTCTAAATATGAATCAAATGAATTCTGATGTAGTATGAAGAAAATCCAACACTCAAAGGATCTATTCAAAGATTTTCTGATATACATCAACAAAAGATCAACTTTGAAACAAACACAGTTTCAAAAGAGCTTTCTATTGGACCTTTTCAAAATAAAAGGGTCCCACATGAAGAAAAGGTGCAAGTTGGACATTAGTGTTTATCTACAAACCTTTAAGTCTCCGATTTTAAATCAGAGATAAACCAAAAGGTTTTTTAAATGGTTGTTTCCTAAATGAATTAAAACATCATTAAGGTGTCATTAAGCACCTCAAATACAAACAACCCACGAAAAACACTCAAAGATCTCTGTCTCAAAACACTATAAATACATCCTTGAAAAACAGATAATTTCACCTCCAACCTTCCTCTTCAAAATAAAAACCTTAAAATCCCTTTTTCGAAGCAAAAAACCTCAATTCTCCATGGCTGCTATCAACATCAACATGCCACCAGTTGAACACTCTGTTCAACTCATCACTGAAGCTGAATTCCTACCATTGAAGAGCAACAATGAAGCCATGAACAACAACATAGACGAATATGATACAAAGTGCAAAAGTTTGATTGAATTTCTGACCAGATGTCCTATAGCTCAAGCTCTTACAAAGACTAGAGAGGTACCAGAAAAACTTGTACAATAAGTGGTGAAGACACTCAATCTCTCAAATCCAAACAAGCTCACAACACATGTATGGGGAGATATCTTTGTCACAATCACATCAGAGAAGATAAGAGAATGTCTAGAATTACCCATTAGTCAAAATTATGATGAAGCACTGGAAAAGGAAGACATGTTTGCACAGCTTGATGCTGTGATGGGATATAAGGTCAAGATTTCAAAGATTAGTGAATTCAAAAGAAATTAGTTGCCTGCCTTCTGGCAAGTGTTAGTGGAAATTCTAAACAAGTGTTTATCATCAAAGATTGGGGGGTACAGATAAGATAAACAAAAATGTTCTGACAATCATGTTCAGCCTCATCACTGGAATGAACATTGATTTTGGAACAGAGATATTTAATCTGATCAGAAGATCAATTTTGACCAACACTGGAAGGATAGATTCACATCTACCTTTTCCCAGATATCTATCTGTCATAATTTCTGATGCATTTTCTGAAAGGAATATGGAAGTTCCTGCATCAGAAAATATGTAGAGTACAGAGATCATGAGACCTTGGATTTCTGTGGGGTCTTGGAAATCAGATTTTGATGTACCTGTTCTGTCAGAAAGTATGATCAATCTGATACCAGAAGATTCACCTTACCGAGCAGAGTATCTAAAGATGTTAAGCAAAAAGCCAGAGAATAAAGAAGTTTTTGATAGTGTGTCCCCTATGGAGCATGATGCACAAGAATCAAGTGCACCAAGAATAGAGCAGGAGGCTCAATCAGAACCTCATCAAGCTGATGAAGATGTGTACATGAGTCCTGTGGCAGAAGAGCATTGATGTGTGCAAAATGCAACATATAAATTACATCAAATAAGGCATAAAACTAACCCTTTTTTAGTACTAATGTTGGAAAAAGTGTGCTTTTGTCTTCATTTTGTATTTTCACGGTTAAAAGAGCTTTGTTGGGATTGAACCCTATCAGAGGAACAGATAATGTAAAGCCAAAACCAGGTCACAACAGAGGATCCACAATAAGCAGCAGTTTACACTTTGCTCTCCCCTTGAATGTGATTTATAACAACTGATGGTCTCTATCTGCTGCTCATATTCAACTGCTGCTGTCCGTTCAACTGCTGATGAAAACCCTGAAGTTTCCAACACTGCTGGTCCTATCTACTGATGACAAAGCACTGCCCAGTCAAGGACTGGTCAACCTTGAGGAAAGCACTGACATAAAGGGAGAGCAGTTGTTTAGTGAAATATCTGTTTTATGTATAGTCAGTGGTTAGGTTAGCAGTGTTTGTGTAAAGACAGTAGATACAGGTTGTTAGGCTGTTAGACGTCGCTTTCATGGTGACGTCAGCTGAGATATCTCAGTGGTTTGGTTTGCCTATAAATGTAACAGTGCCCTGTACTGTTACATTTGATTGACTGAGCGAGTTCTTCTCCTCATGTCTAATCCTTTCATCTTGTGTGCAACCAACCTTGGAGCATCAGGCTGAGGGGGAGTATAGTTTGTAAGCATGACTGTAATCTTTTGCTTTGATTTGTAATCTTTTGACTATATGTGTAGCAATTGTTTATCAAACTATTTCCTCTTTTGATTGTGTTTACTAAGTTTGTTTTCATTTCCGCTGCACCTAACTTGTTTTCATATTCATTGATCATTCATTTTAAACAAACAAACACTATCATGAGAGCCTCCGATCCTAACAATTGGTATCAGAGCCTGGACAGTCAATTTCGATTTAACAGTCAAATTGACATAACAGTTCGGCTCAAAATTCATTGATACTAAGGTTGGTTGTATTTAGTTGAAAAACAGAGTACTGTGTAAATCATGTTCAAAATGGTTATTCGAAAACTCTGTAAATCAACCAAGATGTCATATGACACACAAATTTCACACTACAAGTGATATCATGCAGAAGTCACTCATAGTTTTCAGATCTGTAAACATATCTGTTAAATTATGGGATTGTTCTATATTTTTCAATATTGATTTCAACTGTTGTTTTGATATTTGTGATGTTTTCATTAAATACTAAAGTATGAACCTCAGATTAACAAAACCTATGTTCACAAGAACATCGATGTCTTGTTAACTCAAAAGAGGGAATTAAAACTTTAGTCATTTAAATCTTGTGTGTTGAAAACAGGTTGAGTTCCTCAAAAGGACAAAATCAACCGTGTTAAAATACATTGAGAAAATTCTCAAAAACTCAGAAGTGTGTTTATCTCAAAACTTTTGAAGTCAAAAGAAAAGAGTATAAACATAAAACACTTATGAGTCAAAAGTTTAGGGTAAAAATGGTCATTATGCAACTGTGTGCATTCATCTGATTCAGAAAAAGGTTTTGATTCCAATGAATGAACTTTAAAAGAGAACCATGTTTGCAATCAACTGAAAATCAAATGGTCCTTAACAGTGGTCAAAATGTATTCAATATTTCAAACCACTGACCATTTCAACTAACTTGAGAATGATATGATTATGTTTTCTTTTGAAAATACACCAGATTCTTTTTGATACTGTTCTCAGAAAATCCTTAACAATTTTTTTTGGATTTTCTCGAATAATCAGGATATATTGTTCATTTTTTTTTTGGAATAATATATTTGAAACTGTTGCTTGTTTTTGTTGGCAATAGTTTCAGCTCCTGACAGGATGTGATACCTTATTTTTGGTGGTATTGGTGTCCTCATTAATGGGTTAAAAGGAAATGGTACATATGTCATGATCATGTCATACTCAGGTTTGCTCCTAATTTTTTATCAAAGGTTGATGGCAAACTGTGCTTAGATTACTAAGGTACTCATGTGTTAATTGAATATTAAACGAAAATGAGTTGCCTTAAAAAGTTTTCATCATCTGGGGTACTAAACCACTGTCTTTCAAATTGACATGTGGCAAAACCTTGAATGAAAATCTTCAAAACTGTTGCTGAAACACCTGTCCTTCAGAGTTGTACTATTTACCCTAACCACTGTTTTGTTCAAATGTCTGATATCTAAACACTGTCCACTGCTGAAAGTTAACCACTGATCCCTCATTTTTCTTGAAAAGCACTGATGCTCAAAATCAGTGTCTTATTCACTGATATGCTATCCACTGATAGTAAAAATCATCCACTGCCCATATTTTTACCGTTGTAACCTCTGATGCTTAATACGTCAGTGGTTCTTAAAACAACTGTTTTACATACTTTATCCGTCTCATCAGTGTTTGACACGTGGTCAGTTTTTTAGCCCTCAGATCTTAATAACCGCTGCCACATCAGCGATCATTTTTTTTCAAATAAAACCCTGCCCTAAACCCCAAACAGGGTTTTACACTGTCGAATTGAATTCCAAAAATTCTCTTCTCATAGCAGTTTCCAACCCTTCTTCTCAAAATATCCAAAATCCTTCTTCGTTCTTCTCCGCAAAAATGACAAAATCAAAATCAGAATCTAAATCACCATCACCTTCCAAAGAGGTCGCTCAAACGGCCGAAGAACCCATCGAAATACCATTCAAACAATCTCACAACTATCTGGGTTTACTCACAAAACCTACTGATAATCACACCTTTGACACCATCATTGAGACATTATCTGCATCAAAGTACAAAACTTTGTTGACAGCAAATGCTCCCATCTATCTGCAAACCCAGAGAGAGTTTTGGAAAAAGGGGTCGCTTGAAAAACAAGACGGAAAAGTCATAGCCATTAACTTCTTAATACAGGGTAAAGCAGTTCAAATAACCCCACAGTCGATCTCCGAAGTCTTTAATCTCAACGATCAGAAAGGTAAACTCTCTTTTGAGAAAGCCGAGATGAAAACTGATTTCGTAAACAGGGGGTATGCAGAACAATCAAAGGTTGATACCTTACAAAAAGGTTATTTTCCTTCTGCTCCAAGATTTTTATTTCACACACTTCTGATGTGTGCTTCGAATAAAACAGCATCTTTTAACGAAATACCATTGAAAATTCAATGCCTGGGTTACGCTATTTTGAATAATAAGGACTACAACTACTCCCAGGAGATTTTCAATGACATGGTGAAAAACGTTGAAAGTAAAGCATTTTTACTTTTTCCAAGATTTTTGAGTTACTATTTTGAAAAAAAAAATTGAAAAGGAAAATTTAAATTTGCTAAAACAAGGTGTTCATTGTCAAATTAAAAGCTTAACAAAAGAAACATTTTCAAGGATGATGGCACCAATAAAAACAAAAGCAGGGGTACCTGAGCAGATTTTAGTGGTTACAACTGCTCCTCAGGTATCAGCTGCTGAGCCCACTGCTCCAGGTGATCAGAGCAGCACCCCCACTGCTTTGAAACCCACACCTGCCACCACTAAAAAGACCAAAAAGAAAACATCCAGAAAACCCACCAAACCCAAAACAAAGGCAACTCTGGAAGATGAGATCCCAGAGGAAATGCCTGTGACAACACAAAAGTCACCACAAACCACTGCTGCTACTTCCTCACAGCAGTTGGAAGAAAGATCTCAACCCATGCCTAAAACTCCTCCTGCATCCTCACAAAAGGATCAGGTTGTAAGCACAGGGACACCACAATATGAAGCTCTGAATCCACTCGGATCCATCTTCCTCAGTCCTGATCCCAAGGACATGTCTCTTTCAACCCCCATCCCCTCACCAATAATAATGCCACAATCCATGCTACTTTGTTGCATGCAGCTGCTATAGCTCAGACACAAACCAGTTCCTCTCTATCACCTGTCACTGAGAGTATACCCCCACAGGTGACTGGGTCTGATGCTACTACTCCTGCTATCCCAACAACAATTGAGGAGGTTACACCCCCTGAGTTACTAGTAACTCTGGGTGGTAGTTCAAGTGGAGCAGCAACTACAACTGGTGGATCAACAGGTCTCCAGTTGGCCAGTTGTTTCATAAATCAGACTCCCTTGAAGTCAATTTCTTCAATAGCACCAATGTTAACCACTAGTGAGCCTATTTTGACCACTAGTAACATCAAAGGTTTATCAAGTGCTGAAGAAAGAAGTCCCCAGTACCGAGAACAAGGGGCATCAATGGGTGATTTTTGGGACTCTGTCCCTAAGACACACATTGATATAACCACTTCTGGTGGGGATTCAGATGATCCTACTAAAGTAGGTGATGATTCAAAATATCAGGAATTGACGGGCAGAGTTGACAAACTTGAAGAATCAGTTGCTGAAATAAAGGAGATGGTGCAAGAGATTTTAAAAGCTCAGAAAGCACAAGCCACTGCTATTCCTGCTCAAGCACCTGCACAACATGCATTTGCTGAAAATGAGCTTTGGAATATTTTTCAACCCATGCTTGAAGCACAGCAACTTATGGCTGACAAAAAGCATGCCATTCAAGTACAAATGCTGACCAACAAGGTTGAATCAAGATTTAAAGACCTCAAGCAGATCTCAAGGCTATAAAGGCTAGCATTCAAAGTGCCTCTGGCAAAGTTCCTTCTTCCATACCATTTCTTGTAAACCCCCCTTCAGATAATGCCAAAAAGGGGGAGAATAACAAGCTGTTGGAAAAAATGAATAAGATGGGAATAGAACATGGCCTTCATGTTGAGCCTAAAAAAGAAAAAGAAAAAGAAAAGCAGGTCTCAAAACCTCTAAGCCAAACAGCTGATACAGCAGCAGTTACAAAAACTGCTGCAGCAGCAGTTACAAAAACTGCTGTCAGTAGCCAAACAGCTGCCATGTCATCAACACACACACTTTCAACACACACCACTCTACCACACACCACCACAACTACTGCTCTGACACCATCATCTACAATCACACCATCATCACTGTCTCCTGTCTTAAAACAGAAGACAACATATGTTACAACATCTGTTGTAATGACAACAGTGATTGAAACACCAGTTGTTTCAACCACTGTCAGTCAATCACTGCCACAAACCACTGTTATCCAATCTACCACCACTGATCCACCCAAAACATCATCTGCTCCTTCTTCATTAAAAAGGAGAAGGAATCTCATATCAGATGTTGATTCACCTCCACCTTCACCACTTCCATCCCCTGCTCAAAAGCAGAAGACAACTGCTGACATATCAGCAGTTGTAATGACAGCAGATGTTGAGACACCAGTTGTCTCAACAGCTGTTAGTCAGTCATCCACCACTGCTCTCAACTTTCCTACATCACAACCAAAGCTCTTCAACAGAATAAGAAAGCCAATCACTGCCGATGAGGGTATACATGATCCTAATGCTGCAAAATATCCACTGGAACTTGAAGCTATCAAAAATGAGATGAGGCAATTCTATGTAGAAGAAGATCCTTCAAAAAGGAGATTCTCCTCACTCATAGGCTACATGCCACCAGAGGATATGGATGATTACCTCAAACTCAAGGCAAGGCAGGCTAAAGCAAGAGCTAAATTTGAAAGTGAACGTGAAAGTCTAAGCGAAGAAGGCATTGCTAAAAGACTGGATTTCTTCCTTGAAAAGGTAAAGCAGATGGAAGAATTTGCACAGGAACTAATCAAAGAAAAGGCTGAACAACGCAAAGAGCTAAGAAAACAATATCTTGCCTACATTATGAAAGAAAAATTCTATCCTGCTGAAGAAAAACAGTTTGAAGAATGGCCAATAATCGCTCTAAAGCATGAGGCTGAGAGGATTGACAGAATCAAGAATGATCCTACAAAGAAGAAAAATGCTCCAAACTGGAACAAATTCAAAAAGCTCATTGCTGACTTCACTGCTGAGTATAAAAGAAAGAAAAGGGAGCTGGGGGATGCAAAAATGGATACTGCTGAAGCTATATCAAAGTGGTCAAGACAGCAAACTGATGAAGCCTACGAAATGCTGAAGAAAAGAAAGATAACTGTATCAGGCACTTCTAAGAAGCAAGAACAAATGATGAAGCTTGAACAGAAGATGGGAAACCTCGACACACTGTTCCGGTCTACTTTTGTAACAAATCAAGAAGAGGGAGAACAGCTGACTGAAGAAGAGGTAATAGAAAAAGAAGCGGAGTACTTCAAAGATACCATCACGAAAATGGGTCTAAAAGAAGAAACTTCAACAAAGCTTCAAAGCCTTTTTAAGGCATTAAACAATCCTGCGTCTCCAAACACTGCTAAAGACAAGACAGAAGCTGAAAGACAAGAATTTATTGAACAAGAAACTGCAGAAGATATAGCTGCAGCAGACAAAGTCATTGAAGAAGCTTTCAAAAGAATGTCTGAAAGTCTGCAGATGTTTTCAAGGCCATTATCCCTCATCTCATCTTCAAATAAGTCTCTCCCAAGAAACCCACTTGGCTTAAAAATACTAAAGTGGATGTCTGATCAAAAGACTCACGTATTGACCTTGGTCAGAGCCAATGGCGATGTGAAGCATATATCAAGGAAAGAAGCACTAGGCTTTAGTGTTCAAGATTTGCAGGATCTCCTTGAGCTTACACTGTGCAGGGATGAAGATGACCAGAGTGCAAAGGAATTTGAAGCTGAATTCAAAGAACAAGCTAAGGCACTCTTGATGAGTAATAAAGGTCCTGAATAATGAAAGGTTTTGGCATTATCTGTTCCAGGGGGAGATTGTTGGGATTGAACCCTATCAGAGGAACAGATAATGTAAAGCCAAAACCAGGTCACAACAGAGGATCCACAATAAGCAGCAGTTTACACTTTGCTCTCCCCTTGAATGTGATTTATAACAACTGATGGTCTCTATCTGCTGCTCATATTCAACTGCTGCTGTCCGTTCAACTGCTGATGAAAACCCTGAAGTTTCCAACACTGCTGGTCCTATCTACTGATGACAAAGCACTGCCCAGTCAAGGACTGATCAACTTTGAGGAAAGAACTGACATACAGGGAGAGCAGTTGTTTAGTGAAATATCTGTTTTATGTATAGTCAGTGGTTAGGTTAGCAGTGTTTGTGTAAAGACAGTAGATACAGGTTGTTAGGCTGTTAGACGTCGCTTTCATGGTGACGTCAGCTGAGATACCTCAGTGGTTTGGTTTGCCTATAAATGTAACAGTGCCCTGCACTGTTACATTTGATGGACTGAGCGAGTTCTTCTCCTCATGTCTAATCCTTTCATCTTGTGTGCAACCAACCTTGGAGCATCAGGCTGAGGGGGAGTATAGTTTGTAAGCATGACTGTAATCTTTTGCTTTGATTTGTAATCTTTTGACTATATGTGTAGCAATTGTTTATCAAACTATTTCCTCTTTTGATTGTGTTTAGTAAGTTTGTTTTCATTTCCGCTGCACCTAACTTGTTTTCATATTCATTGATCATTCATTTTAAACAAACAAACACTATCATGAGAGCCTCTGATCCTAACAAGCTTAAATGAACAAAAGAAGCAAAAATGCAGCTAAATCCAGCATAAATACAAGAAAAGGAATAAACGTGGCATGCCCGTCCCTCGACAGCATCCTATAAAGCAAAAACAAGAGAACAGAATGCTGAACACGCCCCGTGCTCACTGAGCACGGGGGCGTACCCAAGTGTCTGCAGAAAAGACAAAGTTGTAGAAGCTTATATCACCCACCACGGGGGCATGCCTAGCGGACACGGAGCCGTGATCAAATCTAAGATTCGCAGAATCTAGGAAAATCTTGATAGTATAGATACGCTTCTGCACACAGGGTCGTGCCCAGCGGACACGGGGGCGTGGTCAATTAATGCAGACAAACTGCAATTAATGAAGAAAGAGAAGATGGGTGGACACGGGGCCGTGTCCTGGCTTCTGTGCATGCTATAAATAGGGGTGCTTGGCTCATTTGCAAACCATCCCTTGGCAAACCACCTCTCTCACACTTCACCCACATTCCACCACCACCACAACACCATCATCCACCACCATCATCCATCATCCATCATAGAGTGTGTGAGTAGTCTCGGGATCCAAGATTGGTCGTAAGAGTTCTTGACAATCAAAGGCCATGTTTGCCTAAGTCTCTTACATCACTTGGGGAAGACAAGTGTCTAGTGTAATACTTTTTACTTTCAATCTTTTCGTACTTTTTATTTGGTTATGTACTAATGACTTTAATAACTAGTTTCTTATGTTGAAGGTGAGTCTTTCTTATCTTTTGTCTGTGGTGTCTTGGCATTATTTTACTGTCTATATAAAATAAAAGATTTTCACCATTAATATCTCCATGGTCTATATGGAGGTATGTTGGCTACCTGGTCGGGGGTTAAGTGAACAGTTTGGTAAGAGTCTTGCCTTGTTTAGTGTATAGATCATGCAAGGACCTGGGTCAACTTCAATACCCACTGGTATTGGATGGCGGGGGTCCGAACTCCTTGATCCCCTCATATGTAAACTACTATTAATACTTTAACCCGGCTACTTAGCACTGTATCCCTGCTGACTCAGACTACTTAGCCGAGGGTAACGTCACCTCCAGAAGAGGGGCCTACCACAATATGCTTTAATAACTTAATTAATTATCTTTCAATAATCCAACCCTTTAGGATTGTATCCTTGCTGACTCAAACTACTGGGTTGAATGTAACGTCACCTTCAGAAGAGGGGCCTACTACAATAACTAAGTTAATCTATTAAAAAGTGCAAAAGTGCGGAAATAATCAAAGGTTACACTAAACACGAGTCGGATCCAAGTGATTCATCTTGTCTATCTGTTATTATTTTATTTTATTTTTCAACATTTTAGTTAGTTTTATTTTTCTTGTTTAAAAACCTTTTTCTAAACTTTTGATTTGATTAGACGTTGAGGATAAACCGGTACTAAACACTCTTGTGTCCTTGGACGACCTCGGTATCTTACCAACACTATACTACAATCACAATTGGTGCACTTGCCCATATGTGTGTTTAGTGTTAGTAAATATCGTGTTTTATAAATTTAAAACTTGGCTAAAAAATGTTAAAGGGCTCATTAAAAATCTAACGACACTTCACACGCATCAGCATCATGCAGAAATCTCACATATGGGAGAAACAGGTGCACAACACTCTAAACTTCATAGTGTTCATAATTCTGAAAGTGATTCTGATGAATCAATTCATGCAAATTATGAAATTGCACATAGAAGTATTGTTTCTGAAAAAAAAAAAGATGTAAGTAAATCCAAAGACCCATTCTCTGAATCAGATACTGAGGAGGAGAATGTGGTGGCAACATGTGTAGATCAGTCTACTGATCAAGGAAACCTGGATGAGAAAAATAAGAGTTTCTCAACAACTCATGGAGAATCTGAAAAGGTTCAAGGATATGAGGAAAACCAGGATTTGAATGAGTTTCAATTTTCTGGTAAGGGTATAGAGAATTTGGAATATTTCAATCCTCTTAACCTTAGAACAGTAGCAAGTGTGTTTTCTGCAGGTGTTCGAGGTGGAACATCTGTTGTTCCTCCTGTCACCCAAGAACATCAAACTATGTCAACAGAACAACTACAGAAGGAGCTTGATGACATAACATCTGTTTGTACTGTACGACAGCAACAAAAGAAAAGCTTGATCTAATACTGGAAGAGATCAGAAATCAAAAGTCTGACATTAAAGCCTTATCAGAAACAATTAAAGCTGTACAGAAACAAACAGAAGATAACACTACAGCCCTCAACAAACTACAGGAGTCATCAGAAAACAGAGAGAATTCATCAGAATTTAAGAAAGCTCTCAAAGAACTACAAGAAATCAAGACAAAGGTGGCAGAGGTTGCAAGTGTAAGGGAAAGCTCAAGTTCTGGAAGAATCCTTGAAGAAATTCAGTTCCTTAGAGCCAACAGCAGCAGCATGGCTGATGCTCTTGAAAAACTGATGATAGAGTGGTCTACCCAAAAGAATCAAAACCAACTGGAGTTTCAGAAAATGAAGAAACAAGAAGAAACAAATGCTCAAAATCATGCTAATGTTCAACTGTTAGTAAGGAGGTTGCAGTACAATGTTGCCAGAGTGGCAAATGTTGATTTACATGAACTGAAAGCTCCAATTCCACAAGATGAACCAGCAGGAGAGTCAGAAACTCCTCAACAACAATTCAAGCAACCAGAAGTTACTCAACAAAAATCAACCAGGAAATCAGAAGCTTCAACAACACAAAAGCAGAAGCAACCCATGGTTCCTCCTTCAAGTATGCCAAAATTACTCATGGGTCCTCCAACAAGTACACCAAAACCAGACATAGTAAATGTGCCAATACAAAAGGCAATACCAGTTGAATCATCTTCCATGGCTCTCACTGGTGAAACAGAATTCAGCAAACAGCTTAATGAAAGAGAGAAGAGAAGAAGGGAAGATGATGTTACATCCTAAAAAAGACCAAGGACAGTGATTGGAGAAGGTCCAGATGGAAAACCCAAAGAATTCAAAATGCTGAAAGGTTATCTACATACAATTATGTACCCTGAAGAACACTTGAAGCATTACTACTAGAATAAACAAGAAGATAAACAAGAAAGTCCACTCTCTCCAATAAGTAGAAGAATCCTTGAACTCAGAAATGAAGGAAGCTGGGAACCCTTGCACAAACCTGTTGAGAATCCAATAGTTTCCATTGAGAGGATTGGCACTATGAATATTAAAGGAAGTGTCTTAGGTACTTATGGACAGAATAAATACACCTTGATCAGAGAAGATAGAACTCCATCAATTGTTACTGATGGAGACTTGGCTGATGATATTCACCCACTGGGCATAGTAAAGTTAAAGCAGCTCATTTATAAAGATAAAAACACCTCAGCTATGATCAGAAGAGCTCTTGACAACATCAAGGATGCAGGAAAGAAGATATATCAAAGGGCTGCACTGAGAGACTTTGACTTGCGTATCAACTTTGAGTATAGCAGCAAAGTACTAACACCTCCTCCTAACAACACTATCCAAGTTGAAATTCCTCTCTCCAAAGTAAGAACTAGAGCTATCTTTGATATACCAGAAATGTGTGTGGTTTTCAAAAATGCTCATGATGAGAAAGCTCTGTTCAGAATCAGTGAAATAAAGAAGTATTCAAATCAAACTTTGAATTATATAAAGAACTGCATGAATGAGAAACAAGTGCAGCTCAAGAAGAAGGGGAAGAACAATGAACAGCTGAGGATGGCAATTGAAGAAAACATTAAAAATGGAAGGAAGCTAGAGGATCGTACAAAGAACTCTACAAAACAACTCAAAAGACAATTTATTACAAGAAAAGATTGAAGCCTGGAGACAAGTTCAGAAGTGGGGTGAAGATCAATTGATGAATTCATGAACTTAAATTCTGTTTTTGAAAACAATATTTTATTTCTGTTTGTTTTGAACATTGGTTGGTTTGATTTTGTTTCATGTTTCTGAATTTAGTTGTTTGAATTCTCTTTTAAGGATTGGTTGAAGTTTGTTTATGTTTGATATAGATAGTTGTTTTTCTTACAATACTTAGGGGGAAACTGTTAGGAAACTCTATTTGTAAGTATTGAAGAAAATCCAATTCAGCTTGATCTATGAAGAAGATAAAAGTCTTGAAGATCAAAACAACAAGAAGAAGACTGGATAGGGCAACTGAAAAGAACAACATCTACTTCAAAGAATCAAAAGTTGATCAAGAACTAAAGAAGATTATTAGAAAATGTTTTTCTGATGGATCTGATGATATTTCTGACGAAATATCATCAGTTTCTGGCAATTCTGATCATCAGACTTTTTGATGATTTGTTCACCAGAATTTCTGATGAAGTGGTTATCAGAAATTCTGTAAAACCCCACTTGTCTGAAAATCAGTTCTACACTGCCACAATAACCGAAGCAACTTGACATTATTGGATATCATGATGACAAAGGCAACTTGATTATTGGATTCAATGAATATGTCAAGAAGCTACTTTTTGCAGGACATATACATGAATAAACAAATGTTTATTCATGTATCCGTGCTCTCTATAAATAGAAGGCTCATCAAGCAAAGAACAATGGGTTAAGCTTAGCATTCAATACATACTACAAAACTCCATTGTCCTTTCACCACAGAATTACACAAGTATTCGTTTGTAATAGATAATAATCTCACAATCACCTTGTAAACCATTTGGTTTCAAAGTGATATAAACTTGAAGATTCTGTAGGTCCTGTTTCTTGAAAGTCTGATTTCTATTTTCGCACACTATTTTCACATTTGTTGAAATCACTTGTCATATTACGTGAAAATAAGTTTTGAATTCCAAACTTAGACCCACACCAAGATTCATTTACATTTTGTTTGTTTCACTTATTATAAAATATCTAAAAAGAATCATGTAGAATTGGGAAAAAAAACACTGCAACGGTGTGACAATCTATAAGTAATGTATTCATTAATGACTTTATGGAACGCTTCAATAACTTAATTTATGTTAATATTACTAAAACAATCATCACAATGAATATATTTTTCAATAATAATTATGAATTATAAGTAATAGTATTTTTTTATATAATATCAGATTAAGAAAATCAAATATCACTCAAATCAATCAACAACGATATATTCTTAAATAATATCTAAAGAATGTATTCTAACATACATTCTAATTCCACGTGATATCATATTCTCACAATATTTCAACACAAACTATATTATCACATATTATTCTCCATTTACATGAATTGAATAATACGAAGTCATGATGACACATAAAATTGATATTTCTGCCTTCATAATCCTTAATTTACGATAGAAGAAAATTCTATATAAGTCCTAATTCCGTTGAACTTAAAATGATTAAATTCTCTTTTTAGTTTTTTTTTAATTTTGACATTTATATTGATCTTATACTAAAACGATACGTAGAAAGATTTTTGTAAGGATGTAGATCGGATTAAATTACACTTGTTAAGATTAATTGTTAGTACATTAATAGGGGAATTTATTTGGAAGAATAATAATTTATAGAAAAAACACATAAAATTATTTTGAATTATAATCAAGGATTAAGATATAATAGAAAGTTATATTTTTTAGAAAGTCTTGGAAATCATCCTAGCCATTAGATTATGTAATGAATGATTAATATTAAATGAGTGAATACAACAAAAAATACAAGGAAATATATTCTCTCTTTTCAAATTCCACCTTAAAAAAACGTTAATAACTTATTTATACGACATTATTTTTTAATTACACCATAAAAACACAGATTCTTTTATAACTTTAAAACAAGTATAGTACCGAAATTAAAAAAACACAATGACTATGGTATGCCTAGTTCATTGTGTTTTATAACTCTTTTTTATCATTGTGTTTTATTATGAAAGCTAGATTATAACGTTATTACATTGTGCTTTAGGGGGGAGGGGGTGGTTATCACTTGCAAAAATTCCATCACTTACAACATCCAATCAAGTGCCGTCAGGTCATCAACCATTATTCCATCACTCACAACCTTTTTTAGTGGCAATGGTCATCACTCACAACACCCAACAATAAACCCTCACACCCCCTCACATCCTTTCCTCTATCACGCGTGAAGTTTATTACGGGATCCTTCCATCATTCGTTAACATTTGTTGGTGGCAGTGGAAAACTTCAAAGTTCCACGGTTGAAATATGCCCCATCACGGAGAAAAAAGCCACCACCCCCAGTCCCCTTAGTATTGTCTTTTATACAACTTGATATATCCTCGTTCATTGCATTTTTAGCATTCCGTTTTCCAAACAAAGGCTTGAATACAAAGTTATCTCATTGTGTTTTAGATTGCGTTTTATTAAAAGAAGGCTTGAACATAGTTATTTCATTGTGTTTTTTAAAAGCATACTCAGTTATTGTGTTTTAAATCATATACCTGATTCATTATATAAAGCTGCGGTCACGGTTATTAATAAACTCGGTCTATTGTTAAATGATTCCCATGGGGAGGGTGTGATGAAAAGAACAAAATTCATTGGGTTGCTTGGGATAAAGTCATGAAAAATATAAAAGATGGAGGATTGGGTCTTTCTAAATTGGAAGAAAGCAATAATGCGTTGTTATTGAAATGGTTATGGAGGTATCAAATAGAAAAGGAGGCGCTTTGGAGGAAGGTCATTGACGCGGTGCATGGCTCGAAAAGAAGATGGGAAACATTTCAATGTAGTAGTCGTTTTCCGGGTACGTGGTCTAGATTGGTGAAAGTGGGTTACCGATTAATGGTGAACGGTATCGGTTTCACTAATATGATCCGAGGGGTGGTGGGTGACGGTTCGAACATAAATTCTGGATAGATCCTTGGCTTACGACCGAACCATTGAAGAAGAAGTTTCCTTCGCTGTTTCGCCTTGAAGATCAGAAAGGGTGCACGGTGGTGGAGAGATTTTGTGCTCATAATCCACATTGCACGATTCAATGGAGATGGAAGAAGTACCCGGCTGCTAGTAATGAAGTGGAAGAGGTAATTCAATTTCATAGATTGGTCTCGGATGTGCATTTAACCGGTCATGAAGATTCATGGGCATGGAATCGAGGTTCGAATGAAGGCTACTCGGTTAAGGAAGCTCGAAAATGGTTAAAAAGCAATGACTCAAGCGAAGGTAATATGGTTTTTAATTGGTGTAAGTGGATCCCAAATAAATGTAACATTTTTATGTGGAGGGCGAGATGGATAGACTTCCTACACAAAGCGCTCTCATTAGACGAAACATTAATGTGGGGAATGGATTATGTGCGTTTTCTGGAGAAATTGATGAAACGGTAGATCATTTGTTTTCGGGGTGTAGGGTTGCGTGTGGAGTGTGGAATGCGATTGCGTCTTGGTGTAAAATCCCTCGGTTCTTCGTGTTCTCAGTCCTCGACGTGTTGCAGATCATCAATCAGATTGTCGAATCCGAGAAAAAGAAAGAGATAGTATATGGAATCATCATTATTGCGTGTTGGAGAAGTTGGAAGGCGAGGAACGAAAAGGTTTTCAACGGTGCGGATTCGAACGTCGTTCAAATTGTTTCGGATGTTAAATCTATGGGGTATCTCTGGTATAAGAGTAGACATAAGGAGGGTACGATCGATTGGAGAAATTGGTGCAATTTTTCTTTCTCATTAATGTAATGTTTTTTTGTGACAGTCCACCTCTAACTTGGAGTTGGCCGTCTCGGTTTGTTTTTAATGAATTTCGCCTTTCAAAAAAAATTAATGTTTTCAAACATACCAAGTTCCATTGAGTTTTCAAACATAGCTAGTTCATGTGTCTTAAAAAAACATACACAGATTATTCTATTTTAAACAAGCCCAGTTTATTTCCAAACTATAAATTTCCAACATTTTGTTGCTTTATGTAGTTGTAATACATGTATTGGGAGTTTTTCAAAAAAAAAAAATTGCATTTTTCACTTTTAATCCAAAGGGTTTTTTACTTTTGCCATTTAACCCCGTTGACTTTTTTAGTTTTAACCCAAAGATTTTTAATCTTTCAATTTAACCCCAACACTTTTTTATTTTTAATTTTGCCCCCCCCCCCCCCCAATACTTTTCATCTTTCGCAAGTTTTCGTTTTACGTTTCGTTTGAAATTTTGCGAGTCAACACGCAGCAACGTGCGTATGGTTTTCAACGTTTTTTCCTCTGTTTTCCCGTTGAGTTCAATCAGATATGTCGAACACATGTTTTCACATGGTTATGAATTACATAACATTTGGACTAATCCATTCAATGTTTGTGATGTACCGCGCCGCAACGCGCAGGTCTATTACTCGATGTGTTTTAAAAACAAATGAATCAGTGATTTAAACAAATGGGTTTTACAAATAACTTTATAATTGGGTTTTTCAGTAATACATAAAACAAACAAACAATCCCCCGCAAATGTCACACAACGATGCGACAGATAATTCATCCAAACATACTAAAAATTGCACGAAGATTTGAAGCCGCAAAACGTTTTTTTAAAAGAATGCTCTATTTTTGCCATCAAAACCTTTTATTAAAGGCTGTATTATTGGCACACCTGAATCATTAAATCGACATCTTTAATACCGGTCGTATAGGCCTATACGGGTCGTATTGCTTTTTCAATTTCCAATAAAGACTGTGTCAGATTTTGTCTATTTGACTGGACCTATACGGGTCGTATAGGTCTATACGGGTCGTATTGATTGAGGTTATTTTTACAATTTTTTATACATTTGTTTATGCTTTTAACAAAGTGTTCTAAAAAATATTTATTTTTTTAAATAAAAACTTTCTTAATTTTTTTAAGAATACCATGTACAATTTAGTATAATATAGGTGAGGTATAGGTCCTGTATGAGCATATATAGGTGTAGTAAAGGTCCCGTATATGTATCGTATAGGTTAATTAATAATTTTGAAGGTATTTTGTTTATATAATGTATTTAAAGTGTTTTTTGTTTGTTTAATGGATACAACACGTAAAGTAACCGGCAATATACGCCAAAATACGACACCGTATAGACATAATACGGAACACTACGACAAGTAGAGTCATACTACACCATAATACATGATAACAGGACACGTACAAACAATCTACACCCTAATACGACACTTACAGACTATAAACGTGACATTACCAAACGTCACCAACACGACTCGTACGAACAATATATGCCATAATACGCAAACATAATGACAATGTACATCATAATACGACATTTAACGAAAAAATACGTCAATTAATGATATCGTACGACGCATGTACATACAACATGACACGACACGATATAGTACAAATAGATTCCAAACAAAATTACAGGTAATCAAGGAATACGATACCACACGGAACCGAAAGTCACCTTATTGACTCGTACAGAAGGTATTCTTCATAAAATGACACGTAATGACAAAATATGTCAAAATACGACACGCATACGCATCGAAAAGGCAAAACCTAAAATTAATTATTAAATGTTCAACGTTAAAGTTTCGCTTTATTTAATTATTACTTCACAACACATGGATTAAAGTTTCGCTTTATTTAATTATTAAATGTTCAACGTTGTCTTAAAGTAAAACAAAACGAGTTCACATATTGTCTTTCTTGTTTTAAGTCACTAAGGCCTCGTCCAACCCTATGTGAGCATGCATCTTAATCATCATCAACATCATCAAACAACAGCACCTGAAACATATGTGAAGAATAAAGTCAGCATAAAAACGCCGGCGAGCACATAGGTTTTGTGAGTGTGTCAAATTCATGGCATGAATACATGTTGCAATTCCTCGTACGAATACATGAGTCGATAAATTGGAAACCGTGTTTTGAAAAGTATTTTGTATTGCAATATGTTTAACCAACTTAAATTAAGTTGGTTATAGTTTATAAAACCTCGTTGCCAAGAATCTTGACCCAAAACAATTGCCTTTGTAAACCAAATTTGTAAATCGTTCTCGTAATAAAACTCGTATGGTTTATATCATTTAGTAAACATCGTTGCATGTCATCGTTTGAAAACATTCATCAAAAATCATTCAAAATCGTTCAATTCGTTCGTGTTATCAATCGTTCGTGTTATCAAACCCAGTCGTTCAAATTGTTCAAATCGTTTAACTCGTTCATGTTTTAATTGTGAAAACTAACTTTTGGTCGTTCTTTAATGAATACATTCAAACCTGTGTTCTGACTCGAAGATACCACCAACGGTATCTTTAAATTGACTAACAAACCACTAAAAGGTTTGTTAAAATTCATCATGTTCTGTCGTTACCCATAATACCCCATAACCATGGCGATAGTCCAATAACGGGATTTGTCAGATCCTTTGGTACCATAACATACTACTGGTCGGCTTGATCATTGTTAATGAATGTCATTCGTGTTATGTACTAACGCCCCAACAAGTTCGTTCACATTATTTAAATCGTTGTGTTTAATATAAACCATAGCATTTGTTTTTGAAAACATCAAAATCGTTTAGCACATATGAATCACCCCAAAAAAAATTGAAATCATTAAAATAGGGGAACTATGTACTCACTTGATATTGCAAGGTATCCTCGATTAAGTGAACTAACAAAGCTCGGGCAATCAAGGAATCAAGTGGCACCTAGTATCGGATCACTATGTTAATAATTGAGGCATAAATCGGGAGATCGGGTAAAATGAGGTCTTGTAAACCAGATGAGTGTTGGAACTCATATGATATGGTTTAACAAAGCCTACATTCTGATTGAAACCAATCCTAAGTGCTTATGACCCGTTAAGGTAGTCTACGCTACTTTAACGCGTCATTTGCGTAAAAGCGCATTCGAATAGCCTAACTAGTCCTATGACAAGTATTATATGCCCTAACATGTTTAATATTGTTGCATAATCAGTTTAAGTGTCAAAATTTAAGTTACATTATCTTAAATTCAAATTATGCATGAAAAGGGCATTTTGGTCATTTTCCTAAGGCATATAAACTACTTATCATACAACTAATTAAACTAAGTGACCATAAGGTATAACCTCGGAAGGTTATTCCCAATACAACTATGGTCACAAAAATATGTTTGGTCGGATCCAAATGATCGACCAAACGGGTCAGGTTCGAAAGTCTAAGCAGTTGTCGAGACCGCTTGACTTGCGTCCCTAAACAAGCACTAAACTAAAAGTGACGAGTTAAACATGTTAAAACATGTTTAACTAAGTTAGAAAATGGATTTGATATCAAAACAAAGTGTTTTGATGCCCGAAAATAGTTTCGTCACAATATGCACATAATCGTGCATTTTGACCGAAACTTTGACTCGTCACTTCCACTAGTCAACGTGGTAATCAGTAGGTATAGTCGCAAGGGACTATAATCATCGTGATTACGCTCACGTTGGAAAGTTCAAACGAACTTTGTCTTGACCAAATCATGGTAAAAGCTGAAAGTCAAACACTGTTTGTCTTTCTTGCTTGAAATAAATAAACAAGCATGAAAGAACACTTACAAGAGTCCTATGCATGGAAAAATGAACAAGAATGCTCAAGTATGAGGCCTCCAACTTAATGTGGTAGCCTCAAATCAGAGCAAGAGTGAAAGAGAATGAAGATGAGAAAGTTGGAATGAAGATGATCATGGGTATTTATAGTAATCTAGGATGAATGTGATCTTGCCAAGTTTTTTATGTATTGTCCAAGCAATTACAAGATCATGACAAGTGTTAGGCAAGGAAATTAAGCCTTGTTGATCACATAAACCATCCCACAATATCAAAAACCAAGTTAAAATACAGGAATCAGCAGCTGATTTAGAAAGTTCTGAAAAATGGTGTTGTTGCGTGGCACGCCAGACACTCAGGCATCTGTCGCGTGGCGCGAGGGAGGCCTGTGTCTTCAAAAGTTTCATTTTTTGACAGCTTTAGTCCCTGCAGCATGTTTTGATGGTTTTTGACGCGTATAACTCCCGTTAACCCAATTTCAAGCCTCTAAAAGGATGTTAGAGCATATGGGACTTGAAATATGCTTGGAAATATCACGGATGTGGGTTCGTTTGGTCACACGATTACGTTTTTCGGTTAATTACGACGAAACTCAAACGAACGCGAAAACGATCCAAATTACGCGACGAAGGGTATTTTTGCATTCCTATCACTAAAATACAATATTCTAATGATTATAAAAATTTTTGGATGTTCGGATATGGTCAGAACGCAAGATATGCACGTATATGCAAACTTATGCAGTTTTTGACGCTTTTAGTCCGTGTGATCAGATAAGCGTATTTCCGCATACCGAACCCCTCAAAACTTATTTCTAAGCTATTTTAAGGGTATTTAGGGTATGCTTAGCTTATGATCTTGTTCCAGAGTGTACGCTGCCATACGAATCGGCAGACTTTTGCAGTTTGTCGCAAATAGTCCCTGTGATCGAACAAACTTGTTTTTGACACACCAAACCCTTCAAAACTTATTTCTAAGTTATGTTAAGGTTATTTAAGGTATGTTAAGCTTATGTCACTGTTCTGAGTGTTTGTCACATTAAACTGATCACGTTTACCTAACAGTTTGCGTTTAACTTTATAGAAAGCGAACTAGAACTTGAAATCAAACAAGAATTGAAACGTGAAATTGTCAAACACAAATAAACAAACATTGAGATCTAAACACATCGTTTCATTGATAATTGATATTGTTCTACATTGTACAATGTTTACAAGAGCACAAATGTTACATCTAGGAGCTGACAAATAAAGTTAACAGTCTAAACAGACAAATGATTGATCGAGATAAACTAATAAAAAGCTTAACTGATAGAATAAATGAGTTAACTGAAAAAATTAAAACTGATGAAAATGATATTGTGAGATTTCGAAAAGAAAATGAAAAATTGATGCTTGAAAACAGAAAAATTTCTGAGGATTTTGACAAATTAAAAAGAACGATTAAAGACTCAGACGAACGTAATTCTAAAACCTATAAAGAAAACGTACATATGTCAGGCGTTCTTCAATCACAAAAGAGATTAATAAACGAGCAACTGGATGAAATTGCGAATCTCAAGCTTCAGTATCAGGAAGCTAAAACTGGAACGAGAGAATCAACTTGAAACTCTCAGGATGCTCTCCAGCTGGCTGATGATCCAGAAACCACCTTTTTCAAGAAGGAAGTGCTGGAAGAAATTCTTAGGAGTATGGGTTATCGAACACCCAATGTTTCAAGGCAGATCAGCAAGTTTGGTTTCATTCAACCATTCCAGTACTTGGTGACACAGATCAGTGTCTGCTTCTCAAAGAAGATAGGACACTACAACGAGCTGTCTTACAAGATGATGGAGGTGGTTCATGCAGTTATACAAGACAAACCGTACAACTTTTCCAAGTTTCTCATGAGAGACTTGGAATCAAACATGCACACCCGTCATCCCTTTCTGATCTACCCTCGCTTTGTGACCAAGGTGATAACAAGTCAACTGGACTTGGGAGGGGTAAGGAGCTGGTACCCAAGGGGCCAGATGGCTTTACAAGAGAACATGTATGTTCCCTCCCTGGTTCAAACACCTAATCACAGTGGACAAAGCACCTTCCTTTGGTTGTATGTTAAGGGGATCTATAATGAGTAGTTTTTTCTTTGTTTCGTTAGTTGTAATTTTTTTTGTTTAAATAGTATATATTTGCTTTATATTTTTTTCTTTTAAATAAAAAAAAACAACACATCACAATAGATCTAGGGGAAAGTAAAATGGCATATCTAACAAAGAACAAGAAAAATTTGATGAAATTCAAAGAAATCTGATGGATCTAATGAAACATCAGAAAATCTAATGTTTTACCAGAAAAGCTGATAAATTATCAGAAAATCTATTCATTCATCAAAAAAGTTGTAAAATAACCAGAAAAACGGATATATCAATAGAAAAATGAGAAGAAATATCTGGTAACATTGCTTTAAACCAGATTCAAAGAAAACTTGTGACAACATACAAAAGGATTTATAAAAAGTTTTTGTCAAATTAAAATTTTCTGGTTAATCTATCTTCAAAAGGACAAATGCAATGTTAAAGAAATGAGAAAATCTTTTGCACAACAACACTCCTTGAAGATCAGAACAAAGATGTGAAGTTCAGAAATGCTATGTAAGTAACATCTTCAAAACTCTACTTATTCCCTCTCATCTAAAAAAAATGATCCAACCTCTAAATATGAATCAAATGAATTCTGATGTAGTATGAAGAAAATCCAACACTCAAAGGATCTAATCAAAGATTTTTTGATATACATCAACAAAAGATCAACTTTGGAACAAACACAGTTTCAAAAGAGCTTTCTATTGGACCTTTTCAAAATAAAAGGGTCCCGCATGAAGAAAAGGTGCAAGTTGGACATTAGTGTTTATCTACAAACCTTTAAGTCTCCGATTTTAAATAAGAGATAAACTAAAAGGTTTTTTAAATGGTTGTTTCCTAAACGAATTAAAAAATCATTAAGGTGTCATTAAGCACCTTAAATGCAAACAACCCACGAAAAGCACACAAAGATCTCTGTCTCAAAACACTATAAATACATCCTTGAAATATAGATAAATTCACCTCCAACCTTCCTCTTCAAAATCAAAACCCTAAAAACCCTTTTTCGAAGCAAAAACCTCAATTCTCCATGGCTGCTATCAACATCAACATGCCACCAGTTGAACACTCTGTTCAACTCATCACTGAAGCTGAATTCCTACCATTGAAGAGCAACAATGAAGCCATGAACAACAACATAGACGAATATGATACAAAGTGAAAAATTTTGATCAAATTTCTGACCAGATGTCCTATAGCTCAAGCTCTTACAAAGACCAGAGAGGTACCAGAAAAACTTGTACAATAAGTGGTAAAGACACTCAATCTATCAAATCCAAACAAGCTCACAGCACATGTATGGGGAGATATCTTTGTCACAATCACACCAGAGAAGATAAGAGAATGTCTAGAATTACCCATCAGTCAAAATTATGATGAAGCACTGGAAAAGGAAGACATGTTTGCACAACTTGATGCTGTGATTGGATATAAGGTAAATATTTCAAAGATTAGTGAATTCAAAAGAAATCAGTTGCCTGCCTTCTGGCAAGTGTTAGTGGAAATTCTGAACAAGTGTTTATCATCAAAGATTGGGGGTACAGATCAGATAAACAAAAATGTTCTGACAATCATGTTCAGCCTCATCACTGGAATGAACATTGATTTTGGAACAGAGATATTTAATCTGATCAGAAGATCAATTTTGACCAACACTAGAAGGATAGATTCACATCTACCTTTTCCCAGATATCTGTTAGTCAGAATTTCTGATGCATTTTCTGAAAGGAATATGGAAATTCCTGCATCAGAAAATATGTAGAGTACAGAGATCTTGAGACCTTGGATTGCTATGGGGTCTTGGAAATCAGATTTTGATGTACCTGTTCTGTCAGAAAGTATGATCAATCTGATACCAGAAGATTCACCTTACCGAGCAGAGTATCTAAAGATGTTAAGCAAAAAGCCAGAGAATAAAGAAGTTTTTGATAGTGTGTCCCCTATGGAGCATGATGCACAAGAATCAAGTGCACCAAGAATAGAGCAGGAGGCTCAATCAGAACCTCATCAAGCTGATGAAGATGTGTACATGAGTCCTATGGCAGAAGAGCATTGATGTGTGCAAAATGCAACATATAAATTACATCAAATAAGGCATAAAACTAACCCTTTTTTAGTACTAATGTTGGAAAAGTGTGCTTTTGTCTTCCTTTTGTATTTTCAGGGTTAAAAGAGATTAAATGAACAAAAGAAGCAAAAATGCAGCTAAATCCAGCATAAATACAAGAAAAGGAATAAATGTGGCATGCCCGGCCCCTCGACTGCATCATCTAAAGCAAAAACAAGAAAACAGAATGTTGAACACGCCCCGTGCTCACTGAGCACGGGGGCGTACCCAAGTGTCTGCAGAAAAGACAAAGTTGTAGAAGCTTATATCACCCACCACGGGGGCGTGCCCAGCGGACACGGGGCCGTGGTCAACTCTAAGATTCATACAATCTAGGAAAATCTTGATAGTACAGATACGCTTCTGCACACGGGGTCGTGCCCAGCGGACACGGTGGGGGGGGGGGGTGGTAGTCAACTAATGCAGACAAACTGCAATTAATGAAGAAAGAGAAGATGGGTGGACACGGGGCCGTGTCCTGGCTTCTGTGCATGCTATAAATAGGGGTGCTTGGCTCATTTGCAAACCATCCCTTGGCAAACCACCTCTCTCACACTTCACCCACACTCCACCACCACCCCAACACCATCATCCACCACCATCATCCATCATCCATCATAGAGTGTGTGAGTAGTCTCGGGATCCAAGATTGATCGTAAGAGTTCTTGACAATTAAAGGCCATGTTTGCCTAAGTCTCTTACATCACTTGGTGAAGACAAGTGTCTAGTGTAATACTTTTTATTTTTGATCTTTTCGCACTTTTTATTTGGTTATGTATTAATGACTATAATAACTAGTTTCTTATGTTGAAGGTGAGTCTTCCTTATCGTTTGTCCGTGGTGTCTTGGCATTATTTTACTGTCTATATAAAATAAAATATTTTCACCATTCATATCTCCACGGTCTATATGGAGGTTTGTTGGCTACATGGTCGGGGCCTAAGGGAACAGTTTGGTACGAGTGTTGCCTTGTTCAGTGTATAGATCCTGCAAGGACCTGGGTCAACTTTAGTAGGACCTCCTTCAATACCCACTGGTATTGGATGGAGGGGGTCCGAACTCCTTGATCCCCTCATATGTAAACTACTGTTATTACTTTAACCCGGCTACTGAGCACTGTATCCCTGCTGACTCAGACTACTTAGCCGAGGGTAACGTCACCTCCAGAAGAGGGGCCTACCACAATATGCATTAATAACTTAATTAATTATCTTTCAATAATCCAACCCTTTAGGATTGTATCCTTGCTGACTCAAACTACTGGGTTGAGGGTAACGTCACCTTCAGAAGAGGGGCCTACTACAATAACTAAGATAATCTCTTAAAAAGTGCAAAAGTAATCAAAGGTTACATTAAACACGAGTCGGATCCAAGAGATTCATATTGTCTATCTGTTTTTATTTTATTTTATTTTTCAGCATTTTAGTTAGTTTTATGTTTCTTGTTTAAAAACCTTTTTCTAAACTTTTGATTTGATTAGACGTTGAGGATAAACCGGTATCAAACGCTCTTGTGTCCTTGGACGACCTCGGTATCTTACCAACACTATACTACGCTCACAATGGGTGCACATGCCCATATGTGTGTTTAGTGTTAGTAAATATCGTGTTTTATAAATTTAAAACTCGGCTAAAAAGTGTTAAAGGGCTTAAAATATACATTAAAAATCTAACGACACTTCACACGCATCAACATCATGCAGAAATCTCACATATGGGAGAAACAGGTGCACAACACTCTAAACTTAATATTGTTCATAATTCTGAAAGTGATTTTGATGCAAATTATGAAATTGCACATAGAAGTACTGTTTCTGAAAAAAAAAAAAAAAAGATGTGAGTAAATCCAAAGACCCATTCTCTGAATCAGATACTGAGGAGGAGAATGTGGTGGCAACAGGTGGAGATTAGTCTACTGATCAAGGAAACCTGGATGAGAAAAATAAGAGTTTCTCAACAACTCATGGAGAATCTGAAAAGGTACAAGGATGTGAGGAAAACCAGGATTTGAATGAGCTTCAATTTTCTGGTAAGGGTATAGAGAATTTGGAATATTTCAATCCTCTTAACCTTAGAACAATAGCAAGTGTGTTTTCTGCTGGTGTTAGAGGTGGAACATCTGTTGTTCCTCCTGTCACCCAAGAACATCAAACTATGTCAACGGAACAACTATAGAAGGAGCTTGATGACATAACATTTGTTTGTACTGCAAGACAGCAACAAAAGAAAAGCTTGATCTAATACTGGAAGAGATCAGAAATCAAAAGTCTGACATTAAAGCCTTATCAGAAACTGTTAAAGCTGTACAGAAACAAACAGAAGATAACACTACAGCCCTCAACAAACTACAGGAGTCATCAGAAAATAGAGAGAATTCATCAGAATTTAAGAAAGCTCTCAAAGAACCACAAGAAATCAAGACAAAGATGGCAGAGGTTGCAAGTGTAAGGGAAAGCTCAAGTTCTGGAAGAATCCTTGAAGAAATTCAGTTCCTTAGAGCCAACAGCAGCATCATGGCTGATGCTCTTGAAAAACTGACGATGGAGTGGTCTACCTAAAAGAATCAAAACCAACGGGAGTTTCAGAAAATGAAGAATCAAGAAGAAACAAATGCTCAAACTCTTGCTAATGTTCAACTGTTAGTAAAGAGGTTGTAGTACAATGTTGCCAGACTGGCAAATGTTGATTTATATGAACTGAAAGCTCCAATTCACAAGATGAACCAGCATGAGAGTCAGAAACTCCTCAACAACAATTCAAGCAACCAGAAGTTACTCAACAAAAATCAACCAGGAAATCAGAAGCTTCAGCAACACAAAAGCAGAAGCAACCCATGGTTCCTCCTTCAAGTATGCCAAAATTACTCATGGGACCTTAAACAAGTACACCAAAACCAGACAGAGTAAATGTGCCAATACAAAAGGCAATACCAGTTGAATCATCTTCCATGGCTCTCACTGGTGAAACAGAATTCAGCAAACAGCTTAATGAAAGAGAGAAGAGAAGAAGGGAAGATGAAGTTACATCCTAAAAAAGACCAAGGACTGTGATTGGAGAAGGTCCAGATGGAAAACCCAAAGAATTCACAATGCTGAAAGGTGATCTACATACAATTATGTACCCTGAAGAACACTTGAAGCATTACTGCTAGAATAAACAAGAAGATAAACAAGAAAGTCCACTCTTTCCAATAAGCAGAAGAATCCTTGAACTCAGAAATGAAGGAAGCTGGGAACC
>JARYGA010006115.1:0-26882 GCA_030545235.1 Helianthus tuberosus
GAGGCTCTGTTTTTGTGCATGGGGTGTTGGTTCAAGCTTCCCTTATCATCCTTTACCATCCCGAGTGTGTTTTATTCCTGAAAATTAAAACTAAACTAGAAAATAAAAAAGTTATACTAATCTAAAACTAAGGATAGTTCCGCGGAATGCCTCCGTGGTGCGCCACGTTTATAAGGGTCCTTGGCTAGACCCACCTTATCAGGTGGTTCTGGCTCATCTTCAATTAGGGGGTCGTCGTTGCCGAATGGATATTTCATTGATCGCTCAAGGTCGACACTTTTTTTAAATGCCCCTAATTGAAGAGGTAGATTGTTGAACTTCCGGTTTTTCAAAGCTTCGTGAGTTTTTACAAATGGTCGTCCCAACACTAGAGGAGCGTCATCGAGGATGACAAAATCGGTCGGGATTGCCATTTGATTTGTTTGAACCAATACATCCTCAACTATACCGATTGATTTTATTACTTTCCGATTGGATAGAAAATGGGTATTTGAAGTGGAGAAAAATCACTAATACTTAATTTTTCGAAAATGTAGTTAGGCATTATGTTAACACAAAGATCTTTATCGATTGTGACATTACTAATAAACGAATTTTGAAAGAAACATGGAACCGGTGTAATGTTAATTTCAAATGGGTCTTCTTTTATTAGTGAGGTTTGATCATCAGTTAACTTAACACTTACCGTTTCGTTAATTTTAGTGTTAGTGTTTAACTCTTTTAAAAACTTAGCATGAGTGGGTACTAAACAATGATTTTCAAAAGAAGGTGACAAGAGATTAATTTCTTCAAAATTAGACTCTTCTTGAATTTTAACGTTGTCGGACTCACCTTTTTCATTATTTAACTCATGTGTCGGTTTTTCACTTATTTGTTCTTCCATTTTAACACTTTCAGTTATCTCTTCCCTTTTTAATTCTTCTCTTGCGCGGGACTCCTCTTCCCTTGCGCGAGCTTCTTTTATACATCGATCGATAACTCTAATGTGTTCTAATATCCTATCGGTCACTTCGGTTATAGAAAAAGAATCGGTATTTTCTAAGCTTGAATCCGGTTGTTCGACCCTTTGTTCCTCATAATACCCATATGAAGTAGATGGTTCACACCATTGTTCTTTATTGTAAGCATATGATGGATAAGGGTCGTAATTTTGTTCTTCATAATACTCATATGAGGTGGGTTGTTCACGCCATGGTTCCTCATAATAAGCATACGAAGGTGGTGGCTCATATCTTGGTTCCTCAAAGTATGAGTATGAAGGCTCATACCTTGGTTCATCAAAATATGAGTATGAGGGAGGAGGTTCATACCTTTGGTCTTCATAGGATGTGTATGAAGTTGATGGCTCGTACCTGGGCTCCTCATAGTAGGTGTATGAATTGGATGGTTGATATGAGCGATTATTTTGAACCGATCGTGCGTTACGACAATTAGTGCAATAATTACCCCTATAATCATCCTCCTCATAGGTGTAGTTGTAACCTCCTGAGTATTGATCCATAAGAATCACTCAGCAGACCACAACTAAGTCTCGAGATCAGAAAACAAAAATAAAAGCGGAAACAGAGGCTGGACACGGCCCCGTGTTCAGTGAGCACGGCCCCGTGTTCAGGATCTGTATCTGGGCGTTTTAATTAAATTTACTGATTTCGTTGAGCACGGGGCGTGTTCAGTGAGCACGGCCCGTGTCAACCTACTGTAAATGCAAAACTAAACTAAAATGCAGAAAAATGTGGGCCCGTTTTGAAAAGGTTTTGAAAAACTGATTAGGCCGTCGATTTTAAGCTTTCCTAAAATCCTTGTGTCCCCGGCAACGGCGCCAAAAACTTGATGCGTGCGAAGTGTTACTTATTTTAGGTGTGTATTTTAAGCCCTTTTTAACACTTATTTTAGCCAAGTTTTAAATTTATAAAACACGATATTTCACTAACACTAAACACACATATGGGCAAGTGCACCCATCGTTGAGTGTAGTATAGCTTTGGTAAGATACCGAGGTCGTCCAAGGACACAAGAGCTTTTAGTACCGGTTTATCCTCAACGTCTAACCAAAATAAAAGTTTAGAAAAATGTTTAAAACTAGGAAAAATAAAAACTAACTAAAATGCTGAAAATAAAAATAAAATAAAAACAGATATACAAGATGAATCACTTGGTTCCGACTCGTATCTAGTATAACCTTTGATTATTTCCGCACTTTTGCACATAATTAAGAGATTATCTTAGTTATTGTAGTAGGCCCCTCTTTTGAAGGTGATGTTACCCTCACCCCAGTAGTTTGAGTCAGCAAGGATACAATCCTAAAAGGGTGGATTATTGGAAGATAATGAATTAAGTTATTAATGCAGTATTGTGGTAGGCCCCGCTTTTGGCGGTGACGTTACCCTCGGCTAAGTAGTCTGAGTCAGCAGGGATACAGTCCTAAGTAGCCGGGTTATAGTATTAATAGTAGTTAACGTATGAGGGGATCAAAGAGTTTGGACCCCCGCCATCCAATACCGTGAAGCATTGAAGGAGGTCCTACTAAATTTGACCCAGGTCCATTGCAGGACCTCTAAACGCTGAACAATGGCAAGACCTTTACCAAACCGTTCCCTTAACCCCCGACCAGGTAGCCAACATACCTCCATATAGACCGTTGAGATATGAATGGTGAAAATCCTTTATTTTATATAGACAGTAAAATAATGCCAAGACACCACGGACAAACGATAAGGAAAGATCACCTTCAACATAAGTAACTAGTTATTAAAGTCATTAATACAAAACCAAATAAAAAGTGCAAAAGATTAGAAATAAAAAGTATTATACTAGACACTTTGTCTTCACCAAGTGATGTAAGAGACTTAGGCAAACATGGCCTTGATTGTCAAGAACTCTTACGATCAATCTTGGATCCCGAGACGACTCACACACTCTACGATGGACAATGGATGATGGTGGTGGATGATGGTGTTGTGATGGTGGTGGGTGGTGGATGAAGTGTGAGAGAGGTGGTGTGCCAAGGGATGGTTTGAGCTTGAGCCAAGCACTCCTATTTATAGCCTGTACAGAAGCCTGGACACGGCCCCGTGTCCGCTGGACACGGCCCCGTGTCCACCCTTTTCTCTTTCTTCATAAATACAGTTTGTCTTTATTAGCTCCACACGCCCCCGTGTCCGCTGGGCACGCCCCCGTGCTTGTCTGACATTCTCTCTCTTCATTAATTGTAATTCGCAATTACAATTAATGCGCCTGCTGTACTTTCGCCACGCCCCCGTGTTCACTGGACACGGCCCCGTGGTGGGCAATAGAAGCTTCTACAGGTTTGTCTTTTGTGCCAGGGCTGACCATTCTGGACACGGCCCCGTGTTGAGCTGGGCACGCCCCGTGTCGGGCTGGGCACGCCCCGTGTCGGGCTGAGCACGCCCCGTGTCGGGCTGGGCACAGCCCCATGCTCAGCTGGGCACAGCCCCATGCTCAGCTTTCTTCTTGTTTTTGCTTTGGGAGTTGTTGTCGAGGGGTCGGGCATGCCACGTTTCTTCCTTTTCTTTGTATTTATGTTGGTTTTGGCTGTATTTTTGTTTCTTTTGTTCGTTTAAGCTCATTTGACTCTGTAAATTCAAAAGGAAGACAAGAACACACTTTTTCCAACATTAGTACTAAAAAAGGGTTAATTTTATGCCTTATTTGATGTAATTTATATGTTGCATTTTACACACATCAAGGGTATAGATTTTACTGAAGTATATGCTCCAGTTGCTCGACTTGAAGCGATCAGAATCTTCCTAGCATTTGCATCTTGGAAAAACTTTAAGGTTTATCAGCTAGATGTTAAATCGGCGTTTCTCTATGGGAAGGTAAAAGAGGAGGTATATGTCGGACAGCCACCGGGCTTTACCTATCCAATCCACAAAGACAAGGTATACTTACTGGATAAAGCGCTGTATGGTTTACACCAGGCCCCGAGAGCTTGGTAAGAGACATTGTCTCAACACCTGCTAGCCAACAGCTTCATCCGAGGAAAAGTGGATGCCACTCTCTTCACCAAAGAAGTCGACGGACATCTTCTGATTGTTCAAATATACGTGGACGACATCATATTTGGGTCTACAAATGAGAATCTGTGCAAAGATCTTGAAAGAGTTATGAAGCAGAAATTTGAAATGTCATTGATGGGTGAGATGAAATTCTTCTTGGGACTTCAGGTTGATCAACTACCTGAGGGAATTTTCATACACCAGACGAAGTATGTTCATGATATCTTAGAGAAATTTGGGATGTTAGGATCTACTCCAGCTTCAACCCCATTAGCAACGAACCATGGGATAAACCCTGATCTCACCGGAGAGAAGGTAGATGAAACGTTGTATCGTTCCATGATCGGATCGCTGATGTACTTAACTGCTTCAAGACCCGATATTATGTATCCAACCTGCCTCGCAGCAAGATTTCAATCTAACCCGAGAGCATCGCATATGGTGATTGTGAAAAGGATATTACGCTACTTGAAAGGAACTCCATCATTGGGGTTGTGGTATCCAAAAGACGGCGATTTCACGCTCGAAGGGTATTCCGATTCCGATTTCGGAAGCTGCAAAGTTAACGCTAAATCAACAACAGGGGGTGCCAGTTTTTCGGATCTCGATTGGTCACCTGGCAATGCAAGAAGTAGACCTCTGTAGCTTTGTCCACATGTGAAGCTGAGTATGTATCTGCTAGCAGTTGCTGCTCTCAGATCTTGTGGATCCAGCAACAAATACGCGACTACGGTTTGCAATTTCTTAACACCCATATCTTTGTTGATAATGAGGCAGCTATAAAAATTACAAAAAATCATGTTCATCACGCTAAAATGAAACATATTGAAATTCGTCATCACTTCATTCGCGATTGCTTTGAGAAGAAGTTGATACGAATTGAGAAAATCCACACTGATGAACAGAAAGCTGATTTGCATACCAAAGCGTTTGACAAAACTCGTTTTAAATATCTTTTAAAACTAAACGGTATGAAGCTTTTATCGGTGTTGGAGGAGATTCTTGGCGTTGATGAAAGAGACATTGTAGATGATGTTGAGAAGCAATCTGCAATGGTTTGTCATTTTTTTACTTGTTTTGGTATTTACGGGGAGAGTACAGGGTAATATTTTCAGAAAATAAAAAAACAGTAAAAAATTTCAAAAATACAAAAACATGAGATATTTTCAAAATACAAAAACAATAGAAAACCAGAAAAGAGCTTGTGTAAAAAGGGAAAATGATAGTACATTGGTTTGACGGTTACGGTATGCTAAAGATATGTAAAGTTTAAAAGTATTAAACAGTCTCGCTAATGATATGCCGTTAGGTTTTTACACATTTAGTAGGTTTGTTCGGGATATAAACCTAAATCTTTACTTACTTATTTCGTGGGGAACACTACTTGGATATATAGGTAACCCCTGAAATCTTGTTTGAAAGATCCCTCTTTCTGAGATACTAGGTCTTTATACTCAGTGATATCTGGGGTATTATCCCGGGACTTCTGATTTTGCGGAAGCAATGGCTTAGTCCCCGGAGAATACTTTACGCTTGCTTGAAATAAAAGCCTGCCCTCAGCACAAAAATGATGAAACATTAAAAATGCTAATCATTGCTGTTGTAAAAAAGATCCTCTAAAGAGAACACACCAAAAGTCGAAGCCGTCATCTCTCTGTGAACAGAAGTTCTGACCTGAGCTCTCATGGTTCTTCGCAATTTAACCCCTTACAGATATCATCTGTGGTATATTCACCTGTAAAACTGAATATTGGGATCTGGATACAGGAGTATATTCAAGAGGTGGGACACATGAATGAGTTTAAGTTCTTAAAACACCTAATTCGTATCCTGGACAGATTGAAATTTGTGTGAGAATTTAAATGGATCAGTATATCGACAATCTAAGTGAATTGTTTAATTCTAAGTATGAAATTAAAGCTTAACGGTACTTGTGACTTGTCGAATAGCTGATATGATTCCCTAACACGCTCACCAAAAATATGTTTGTAAATAGTTTACTTTTACTACATTTTATTTCTGCAATTCATTTATAGTTTAGAAACTTTATTAAAAATCCAAAAGATTTTACATTTCTGCTTTATTTTCCGACAAACCAAAGTGGAGAGTTGATCTTCAGATTCGAATTGAAGCAGATGCAGGAAGTTTCTGAGCTGGAAGATGAGTTTGGAGCTTATATATGTTAAATCTGGAAATTGAAAAGTTAAAACAAGTTCATTGATTTGAAACTTGTAAATTACAGAAAATTGTTTGATCAAAGTTGAACAAATTGTTAGTGTGATTTGTCTCAGGTCAACCAAGGTCATTAAGTTGGACTTGGTAGACAAATTAAGTGCACATGGTCATTTATTTGGACCTGGATACTTAAGTGGATTTCTAAATTCTGACAAAACCAACAAATGAAGTTGAATGGTAAGTTTGGATTGAAACTGTTATTGTCATAAATCTTATAGTTAGGTAGAGATTGTGCAGGAAACAGGAGTCAATATCCCCATGGCAAAGAAAATGTCAAAGTTTGAACCAGAATTTAAGTCCCAACTTATCGTGAGGGGGAGTCTTTGAAAGGGGGAGTCAGAATTCAGGATCAACATTCAAAGGGGAGATTGAAGATTAAAGTTTGAAGATAAAGATTGAAGGAGGCTTTTACAATGTCAAATCAATTTGGAAAGACATTCAAGACTGATCAAGACTGAATACTCGATCCTGAAGACTTCGTCAACATCCAAGGGGGAGTCTGTTGGTGCATTAGATGTCTGTTAACTTTGTCTTGTATCGAGTCATGTATAGATTAGGGCACGGAAATCGAGAAAACAAGTATTTTAGGGTAATTCCGCTTGAAAGGTGATTGATGACATTTCAAACGGAATTAGCAAGTTCAAGCGAAATTACTAATTCCGCATGGAATTAGGTAATTCCGTTTGAAAGCTTAATTCCGTTTTGAGACTGTTTCAAACGGAATTACACGCCTATAAATACTGAACTTGCCCATGTCGTTTGAAACGGAATTAAGTCATTGATTGTGAGCCGAGGTGCTGCCGAATTGTTATCAGAATTGTAAAAAGCTCAGAATCAATCAATAAGAAGATAATTAGAAAGGAACAAGCTGTTTTACATCAATTACATTGATTCCGCCTTTGTTTTTGATGTTGAACTCATCGGATTGACTCGTTAGGGTCACACGACGATCCAACACATCTTCCTCTCTTTCTTCTCTCTGTCTTCTAACCACCACCTGCAACATGAGCGACACACCTGATTATCCACAACAACCTGCAATCGAACTGTCAAAACCACTAGTGGATCTTACGAGACGAACAGAATCGGTGAAGTAAAATCATGGCTAGCTTCTCAATTCGATGCGGCCGGTAAAGATCATGTTCCTGATTTCGAAACACCTCTCTAGCATCTCACTTTTGCAAAATCTGGCCACAATTTCTCAAGAGAGAACACAAGCTGCCTCCATAATCGCCAATAATTTTCGACTTAAAGCCTCGAGTATCTATCGCAAGGTTGTTAATCTATTTTGTATATGTTTTTGTGTTATGGTTCTGCATTGGTTTCTGAAAATTTGCCATAAATTATTAAGATGGAGGATGAGAGTGTTGTTCTCGATTTTGTAAATTGAGATAGTATGTTTGCACTTTAGAAAGAAAAAGTAATGGATCTTCATGTTGGTGGTTTCATTGGTTATCTTCAACTGGATCTTCAATGTGGTGGTGGTAAGTTTAGGTTTTCTTTGTGGTGGTGACGGTGGAATGAGAAGATAGAGAGAGGAAGGTGGGGGTGGGGGTGGGTTTTTTTTTTTTTTTTATAAAACAGTGGGTCCCACAAATAAATAAATCTATTTAATATGTTAAGTTATTTTGTTTTATAGTAAGGGTATTTTTGTGATTTCATATCCTATTAATTGAGAAAACTAACTGATGTTAGGCTTAGGGACTATCCGAGAACAAAATTACAAAAGTTTGGAACTATAGCTGTAATTTTAGAAACTTAGGGACTAAAGGTGAAAAAAAAACAAACCCCGGGCATTTAACTCTTCTTTTAATGATTAATTGCATCTCATTAAGTGAATAAAATAATCTATAAAACCAAACATTGTATATTTTCAAGTAGTTCTTAAAATAAAATAAAAAGTAAAATAGAGATGTGGTACCCACAAATGATTTGGTTGGATGAGATTAGATTGGGAGATTGATGATTATGGTACGTTGAAGTTGGCAATAATTGAAGGTTCGATTTCCTAGGATAAGATTTTTCTCTTTTTCTCTTTTGCTTTTTGAGTTTTGAATCTCATATTCTTTCTTTCTAAATAATCTATTCTCTCTTTTTGTTTCCATAAAACAAAATGTTGCAATCAAGTTGACATATACGTATTAAATATTTTGAGTTAACTTTTGTTTTGCTTCATGTGGTTTGGTTATTTTAACGGTTTTGCTTCAATAGTTTAAAAATAGTTATTTTCCTTTTTAATCTTTCGAGTTTGTCGCCAGTTTGCTTCCTGGCTCTAACTCAGTTAAAACGTTTAATTAAAAGTAGGGGTATTTCAGTAGTTTACTCCTTGGCTCTAACTCAATTAAAACGTTTAGTTAAAAATCTTGGTAGTCGTGGTCGGCAGGTGGTATTTGCAGGTGATGGTGGATGGTTGTGGATAGTGGTGGCCGGTAGAAAGAGTGGTTTGAAAGATGGGGTATCAGAAAAGAATTACTTATATACATGTAAATAAACAAGTTATAGGTTTATTTAGGTGAGAAGACTCACATGCCCTTATTTTTATCTATAAAATTACCAAAATACCCTTCTAGTTAATGGATTTTTTGGATGGAGTTAGAGGCGGGGAACAAAATGACGATAAGTTAGCAAAATTAGGGAGGAAAATGTCTATTTTTAAACTATTGGAGCAAAACCGTTAAAATGACCAAATCACATAGAGCAAAATGGAAGTTAACTCAAAAATTTTTGTTCGCTGATTGACCAAATAACCCACATCTTAAAAAAGTAAATTGAACATTAAGTTATCATCAATTTTTATTAGTCATTTGTAACGAGTGACTTATGCTCATGGTTTGAGACGGTTTATTTTTAAATATAGCTTATGTCGAAATATGGATAAAAAGAAACGCGTCGCAACAGTATATTTGTAATTTTATAAGATATTATATTTAAAAAGCAAAAAATACGTTTCATCAATGAAAACTATAAAAATGATACCAACGCCTCCAATAATACCAAAACCGGTATTGATGTTATCCGGTCGGTATAGGTCTAGTTTGTGTCATTATTAGTACGGTACCCACAATCAGTGTTGTTTACGAAACAAAAAAAACCATTATTCGAACACAACTCGGTATTGTTTACGATTTCATTATTACTATTGTTTCATTAAATAAAAGTTGTCCAAGTAAACCCAATACATAAAGTAATGTTTTACCTTAATCGAAAATCATAAAAAGAATATATTAAGCACATTGGGAAAAAAATGAGTGAGATAGTTAATACATTTAATTAAAGTTGAGGGGGTATATGACAATTATTTGAAAACAGAAAAATAAATAAAAACTCTGTAAAAAATAAAATTACAATAATCACTATGGCAAATTTATGAAAAAAAATTCCAAACTTCAAAACAATATGTTTTATGATAGGATTAAAAAAATGAAAAAATAAATTAGACGGCTGATTCCTATGGTTTATCAAAATTTTGGATTTGATTCTTAGCTTTTCAAAAGTATACGGATAACCAATTTGGTTTGCAATTTTAACGCGTTTAAACTTTTTCCAAAAGTGCATATATGCTCTCTGTGGTTTTATTTTGCAACGCATTTAGTTCATAACTTGGACATACTAAAACCTTTAAATTTGTTGGTTGGGATGAAATGTGCTATAAAGTGCAAATCACAGAGACCATTCGTGATCTTTTAAAAAGCTAGGGACCAAATCTCAAAATTCAGTAAACCAAGGAAAGCATCCAAGTACTTTACTTTAAGGTTGTTAAATTTATATATTGATAATGATAATGTAGATTAAAAAAATTATATATTATAATGTTAATTAAAGACAAACAATTAAACAATTAATTATATCAATCTTTATAATATTATCGGAAACACTTTCATTTTTTTTGAACGGCAAATTGGACCACTGACGTACCACTGGAGTATTATCGTGCCATCAGCGGAACCAACCGATCATATCCATCTCCACTAGGCAAAATGCCTATACACCAATTCAGGAGGAAACCCAATAAATGTTGGAAAAACCCCCTTGTGAGAATCGAACCCATGATCTATTGGTACCAAAGCCTTATCCCACCCCTAAGATGCCACTATTTGATAGATGTTGATATAAAACTTTAACTGCAATATACTTAAATAATTTACAGATTATTTAGCAGCAAAATATAACATTTTTGTGACCTGGGCGTGATACGTTATCTCAGTTTCTTTTCTATTTTTCTTTATTTTTCTTTACTTTTTGAATAATATTTTTTACAGGGAAAATTACTTTTTCAATCCCTGTGTTATAGTAGTTTTAAACAGTTGAGTTCAAAATCAAAATGTTTAACGTTCTGAGTCTCTAAACGCTTATTTTGTAATCCTTTGACTTTGAGTCCAATTTTTTAACACAATCCACTAAGTTTGTTAACAAGGAGGGCAATTTAGTCATTTATACACAAAATACAACTCTTATATGCACAAAAGTATAAGGAACAAGTGTCTAATGCATAAAGATTTTAATAATTTACATATACTATTATATACACTTGCACACACAAACATTTCACACACACCTATCCATCATCCTCTATCTCTCATCATCTAGACCCCTACCACCACCATTAACACCACTACACCACTACACCACCACCATCCCCACTGCACCTCCACCACTATCGCCACCTTCCGTTGACCGCCAAACCACCAGCAAACAACACCTCTACCATTATCACCACCTTCCACACCGTCAACCACCATTGTCGAGATCATTATAAACAGTCAAGACCACCAACAAACTCAACTAACATAATAGAAACAGAAACATAAACAATCGAGACCACCACCAGATCTAGTCGGAGAGGTGACGACGGTGATGTTGGTTTAGGGTTTTAGTGGTAGCGGTTTTAGGGTTTCAGTGGTGATGGCTTTTATGGTGACGATGGTGATGTTGGTTTAGGGTTTCGTGGTAGCGGTTTTAGGGTTTCAGTGGTGGCTTTGATGGTGATGACGGTGTTGTCTGTCGCAACCCCCGATCTCTTATTCAAACACAGGAACGGGCGGCCGCGAGCCAGTTTCGGTGGTATCGGGTATTGTCTAATTTGGCAGCGGAAATTTTCATCAGAAACCGTAGTTAGGAAATATTGATCAGAGTAAAATACCACATTTTCATAACATTAAACAAATGGGTTAAAACCCAAGTTCATAGTACACACGTTTTTATAGGAATAAATCCTATATTATTAAATAAAAACATCTATTTTATTTTAGGTAACTTTATTGCCACTTTTTCAAGCCTTCAGTGCTGTCCGGCTGGCTTCTATTTGGCTTTCACTGTTTGTTACCTGAAACGCGTTTTAAAAGCATTTGTCAGTGAAAAATACTGGTGAGTGAATCCCAGTTTAATCAAGTTTAAGTAAAACCCAGTGTACAGTATTGAGGGCGATCTCGCAATTACATTTGTTTCCAAGACATATCAATTAACATCCATGGTACTGTCGAACCAGACTTGTGGAAATGTTACTCCTTGACCAGGTGGTAACAAATTTTGTATACAAAACCCCCAACATACTCATGATAATTGTATTCTTACAAATACTCAATAACTGTTATTCGCATGGAAAAGTATTTAAGGTTTTGTAAAAACAGTTAACAAAAGGTTTACAAAAAGTGGATCAACTCACATTGCTGTCTTAGATTTTCCGTAAGGGTTTCCTGGTGACAATCTATAATTTACACAAATGCACATATGTTAGTATAATAACCCATTTTAACATTAGTAATACCCTCCCCGAGACGGCATTCCAACTACTACGTCGGGCAGAACCACGACAGCCGTTACGGAACCCTAGATCAATCGGGCAGCGTATCTAATACGTATACTTACAACGAAGCAGAACTTCGCTATTTAGGGGGGTATAATACCCGCTTATATAGCCTAATATTCAGAATTGAGAAAGAGATTTCGAGTTTGAACGAATTCTGATTGAAACCCGATGGCTCCTTTATATAGTGTTGATTTCTTACTTTGTCGCGGCCCGCGTAAATGTAAGCTAAGGCTTACGCGGCCCGAGTCAAACCAGGTCAACTCGTAGCTGGGCTGGGTCATCACATAGGTCTGGCGGGTGTTGGGCCACGTGGCCACACCGGGCTTTGCCAGATTTTTAAGTTCACGCGGCCCGCGTAAGGGTTAAGGGTCCTTTACGCGGCCCGCCTCAACTTAAAAATTATGTTTTTAATTATATTTAATACTATTTAATGTATTTGGGGCTCGTTTTCGCATATGGGGTGTGTTTTGGGACATATTGGGATATTTTAAAATATATCAGGGTGTCAGAAAAATTATGAGGGTGTCGGTTTTATTGAGGGTTGTTACATTGTCCGAGGTATGGGCAATGGTGGTGGTTTATTGTGGTGATGGTGTTGTCGGAGGTCGGGCCGTGGGTGGTGTAGGGTGATGGTTTATTGTGGTGATGGTGGTGTATGGTTGCAGCCTGCAGGTGAGGTGGTCGCTGGGAGGAGGTTTTGTATGGTGGTGTATGATGGTTCTTAGTGGTGTTTATATATATATATATATAGGGGGCCGCTAGAATAAGAACCACCTCCAGTTGTAAGAACCGCGAGAACCACTCTCAACCAATCAGAATATGACAACCCAAAGGGTGTTATGGTCATTTACCCCAAATGTCATTTCTCACCCCTCTCTCCTCCATTTATTGATGTCAGTACCTCTCTCCAAAGGTTATTTTTGTTGAATCTGGGTTTTGTTGTGAGTGAAAAGAGAGAGTGGTGCTCGAGATGAAAGCAGAGGAGGAGATGGCGGTGCGGTCTCGAGGTGGTGTAGTTTGTTACGGTGGTTGGAGGGTGAACGACGGTGAAGTGCGGTGGTGTTGACCGTAGCGAGGGGACGGCGGCGATAGGCGGTGGCGGAGAACGGCGTCAGTGGTGGTGGTGGTTTCAGGGGCGGTGGTGCGTCGGATGGTGACTGAAGGTGGTCCGGTAGTGACCGGAGATCAAGTGGTGGTGAGGAGACGATGACGGATGGTTGATTATGGTTGCTGGGTTTGTTGATGTCCAGTGACGGCGGCTGACCGCTGAACGGAGACGGTGATGGATGGTGCAAACGGAGGTGGTTCAGAGTCTTTTTGTTGAGAGTTGTGATTACAAAGGTGAATCGGAGGAGACGGTGGTTGTTTACGGCGGTGGTTGTGTTTTGTTTGAAGAAAATAGACAATGATCAGATCTAAACAACAAAACCTGCTTCTTTCTCTGTCCTTACTCTCTCTTGCCACTCAAAAGGTTATTTTTGTTGAATCTGGGTTTGAATCTGGGTTTGAATATTGTGGGTTTGTCTTGTGGGTTTGAATCTTTGTGGGTTTGATTCTGTTGAATCTGGGGTTAAAACATCGGAGATAAAACTCTGTTTTTGTTGCGGGGTTGATTCTGTTGAATCTGGGTTTGAATCTTGTGGGTTTGTCTTTCTTGATGGTTTGTTTTATCTGCTTCAATCTGGGGGGTTGATTCTGTTGAATCTGTTGAATTTTTTTTGAAACTGTTTGAATATGTTTTGAATGATGTTCTTGTTCCTTTTGAATGTTTCAATCGGTTGAATATGGTGCCTTATTGAATCGGCTGTGATGATGCAAAAAAAAAATGACGATGGCGCGGCAAGGATGGCGAAGGGTAGGGTTTTGAACCTGCAACCCCATTTTGCAGCCTCTGATTATCGGAAAATCTGAGCCAAAACTTCGTTTTTTTCAAGAATCCTCTCGTTCTTTTGATTTTTTTGAGGCTTCGATGATGATAACAAAGTATCTGAGACACATCCCGAGTGTGCGATTTTCTGGATGCGTTCGTCTTTGCGTAAAAACGTTTTTGTAAAAAAAAAAAAGTTAAACCGTAAACTTTTTAACGTAAAACGTAAAAACGTAAAACGTAAAACGTAAAAAGTTTTTACGTAAAACGTAAAAAGTTTTCCGTGAAACGTTAAAAGTTTTAGGTAAATCGTAAAACGTAAATTTTTTTAGTAAAACGTAAAAAACGTTAACGTAAAAAAACCGGCGCGTAAAACGTAAAAAAAACGTTAACGTAAAAAACCGGGGCGTAAAACGCAAAAAACCGGCACATAAAACGTAAATAACGTTAACGTAAAAAACCGGCGCGTAAAACATAAAAAAACGTTAACATAAAAAACCGGCGCGTAAAACGTAAAAAAACGTTAACGTAAAAAACCGGGGGGAAAGCGTAAAAAACCGACGCGTAAAACGTAAATAACGTTAACGTAAAAAACCGGGGCGTAAAACGTAAAAACGGCGCGTTATAAAAACGACGCGTGAAAAAGCCGGGCGTAAAAACGGCGCGTCAAAAAACGAGGCGTGAAAAGGTCGGGCGTAAAAACGTAAAAATCTGTAAATAAATCTGAATTTGATAATGCTTAAGAAAAAAACTATGTTTAAAAAATAAAAAATCTAATATAACAATACCAAAAAGTAATAAAAAACAATAAAGACCAAAAGACAAAATAGAGTAATTTACTTAAATACCCTTTTGGATTAAAATATTAAAGAAATAATAAGAAAAAAAATACTTAAAATTATTTTTAAATACTTTTAATCTCATCCATCCATCTTCTTGATCTAATGGTTAGAAAGTGGTTCTCGCGGTTCTTACAACTGGAGGTGGTTCTCATTCTAGCGGTCCCCTATATATATATATATATATATAGAGAGAGAGAGAGAGAGAGATAGATAAGTGGGTTTGAGTGTTCGTAAAAGTAAGATAAGGTTTGTTATTTATTTATATTTCTATTTTTTAAATATCGGGCCATTTTAGTCTTTTTTATTAGAAAGTAACACAAATTTTCAAACGAAGTTATAAAATCGGACTCAAAATGTAAAAAAAAAAACACTTGGGGACTCAGGGCGTTAAACATTTTGAGTTTTTGACTCAGGTGGTTAAAACCACTATAACACAGAGACTCAAAAAGTAATTTTCTCTTTTTTACACTTAAAAATCATTAATCTTACACCTGCAAAGATTTCGATACATATTATTTTTGTAAGGGAAAACACCTACCAATAGATCACTAGAGACTTTTTTTATTTATTTTGTAATACACATAAAATTTCCCGGAACCCATACTATTAGAATAACATTGAAACCAATATACAATTTATGGTTTTTGGTTTCAATACGAGTATATGTTAGTACTTGCGAAAATGTATTGTAGAATTTTGCTTAACGTACGCTGCATATGCTGTGAAAATATAACATGCATGATTAATTTTATAACATGAGTGATTAGGGTTTTTACCCAATGCGTGATTTCTGATTTTGTACATTTTTTATTATGGTTTTCAACATGCGTGATTAGGGTTTTTGAGTTTTATACACTACTACAAAATGGAGCATTAGACGGGGTTCAATATTTAGACGGGGTTAAAGTAATATCCCCGTCTTAAAATTAATAAGTACATGACCATTAGAGACCGATTTGATTAAAATATTCAAGAAAAATCTAAATAACCGAGTCTTATAATTAAACCTTGTCTTATACGAATTTAAGCATCTTTAGACGGGGTTTTCATTTAACACCGTCTTTATGTACTTGCATTCTCTACTCTGTATACCCAAAAACACCCTAATTTTTCATTCTGAATCCTCCCAATCACCACCTCCGACCTCCCACATCGTCCCACCACCTCAGAATCCTCCCACCTCGAAAAACCCTTCAACAACCACGACCATGACTCGCCTCTACCACCAGAGTCCAGACGCCACCAGCGCTGCACTCGTCGCCTTAGTAGTAGTGATAACGTGCGTAATTTCATCTCATACACATCGTACGTTAAGGAATATTGTATGTTAACCAACCCCTTAATATTTTTCCCCTACCTGTATAGAAGCGGTACAGTGCCGTAACATAACTTTATGACTCACAAGTCACAACTTTATATTTGTAACTTTTATTTAATCAAGTCTAATACTATTATAGAAATTATTTTATGTTTTATATGTATACCAAATTTCACCTGTTACACAAGAGAATCTCATCTATCTATACATATAATAAAAGAAACCAATAAAAAGACACGTGTCATTATTCTAGACCATCCTTAATTGTAGATAATTATTATTGAATTTAAATAAATAAATATTAATTAAATTAATATAAATTTTATCAACTTATCATTATTCTAGATCATCCTTAATTGTAGATAATTATTATATAAAATTATATTTACTCAACACATGTAAAAAATGAGGTTTTTAAAAATATATTGTTTTTTATTTAGTATATAAAATAAAATAGCATATGACGACCTTAACTAAAAGAACATGATTAAAATATCGATTGGTATGAATTTAACAATGTGTAGGATTGACAAAAAAAATATGCAAGGTATTCTCAAAGTAATTCTCCTACCTTTTATTTTGAACCTTTTTCTTCATCTTCATCTTTTAGTATGTATATAATAATTTCGTAATAATTTATATACAATACACGGGTTCTTAAATATAAAATTTTCTTTTTTATTATTTAATATATAAAATTACATTTATTCAACTTGTGTTAAATGAGGTTTTTAAAGATATATATTATTTTATTATTTAGTATATCTATACATATACAATAAAATTACATTTATTCAACCCGTGTAATACACGGGGTTCTAACCTAGTTAGTTCTATTAAAACTGAAAATAACACATTTAGATTTAGTGGTGACAAGTTGGTTGGTTGAAAGATGACCAATTTGACAAGTTTAATGTGGGATAAGTAGGGAAGCACATTGTCTAGTCAATTTGTGGCACCATCCAATGGCAATATTGCACTCACGACCAACTATGGTTGGTTCCGTTTAGAATATCGGTGACCGCTAATTACTAGTCAATTATTATTATTAGCTAGTGCTATTCTTCCCGCGTGCTATTCTAGTTTTATATCTGTACTATATATATGTGTATTCAAGATTATTGGGGATTTGAAATCTTTTAAAGCATAATAGTGTTTGAAATAGGTTTGTTATTATCCAGATATTATTAGGGGAATTTACCAAATTAGCCAAGAATAAACTTTGACCACCAAATTAGCCATTTGATGCCTCCTTGGAGCAGGGCATCACGGATTCAAATGTGCGGGATGCCTCTTTCAAGACCCCTCATGCCTCTTTAAATATGGAAGTGACACGTGTCTCAATGATTAGGTAGACTCCTCCAATGCCCCTCACCAGACTCATCCAATGTCTCAGCAGACTCTTCCAATGCCCCTCAACAGACTCTTCCAATGCCTCAGGCATGAGTTAAAATTTTATGTGGGACCTACCACCCACTTCATCTTCACCACCGCCACCACCACCACCGCCGCCGTCGCCGCCACCACCCACTTCATCTTCACCACCACCATCTAATGCCTCAGCAGAATCTTTATTCTTTCTTGTGTTTTTTGTAACAAAATCAAACATTCATCTTTTTCTTGTATGTGCTCTGTTTTTATTTATATTTATTAAATCCATAGACTAATTTAGTTTTTATTATTTGTGTAGTTTGTGAGAAGATGGAAAGGTTGAACTCAAAGATGTACATGGAGAACTGTCTGATAATGCAAGAGAATGAGAAGTTAAGGAAGAAAGCACAGCTTCTGAATCAAGAGAATCAAGCATTGCTTTCACAGCTCAAACAGAGGATAACAAGCGGTGGTGGCGGCGGCGGCGGTGGTGGTGGTGGCGGCGGTGGTGGTGGCGGTGGTGAAGATGAAGTGGGTGGTAGGTCCCACATAAAATTTTAACTCATGCCTGAGGCATTGGAAGAGTCTGTTGAGGGGCATTGGAAGAGTCTGCTGAGGCATTGGATGAGTCTGTTGAGGGGCATTGGAGGAGTCTACCTAATCATTGAGACACGTGTCACTTCCATATTTAAAGATGCATGAGGGGTCTTGAAAGAGGCATCCCGTACATTTGAATCCGTGATGCCCTGCTCCAAGGAGGCATCAAATGGCTAATTTGGTGGTCAAAGTTTATTCTTGGCTAATTTGGTAATTTTCCCATATTATTATGTTGCAGAGACCCTGTAGAAGGTGCGAGGGCAGCCATGGGTGTCATCGTTCTCGATCTTTATCCCGGCCTCAGAATCAGCCCCTTTTATCTCGGTAAATTTTCCGTTTTTGACCTAGATTCGTCATTGATTTTTGTGGATTTGTGGGAATTTATTGTTTTTGTGATTGAGTTATGAAACCGTGGTTTTGTTTAACTTATGGTTAAAACATTTACATACATACTCTAATAGTTTACCAGTTAGCTTGTTTTCCTTTTGACATATAAACATCTAGTTTTAACTATTAGTTCCTTTGTTGTGTCATATAATAACAGGGATTAAGAATGTCCAACCCTTTATCACATTCTAGATTTTATCCTCTAATTAATGTTGCTAATGCTAAAGCTGAAAACGCATCGATGATAAGTGCGTAAGGTTTTTTTTTCCTTTTCTTAAAAATTTTCTTAGTTGCTCGCATAGTTATTAAAGCGAGCGCCCAGGCGTGCCTAGGCGCAAATAAAGCCCCGGGGCCAACAAATCGCCCTGAGTGCGCCTCGCGCCTTTAATAACTATGCTTCAGGTCATAGTTATTAATGCGAGCGCCCAGACGTGCCTTGGCGGAAATAAAGCCCCGGGCCCAACAAATCGCCCTGAGTGCGCCTCACGCCTTTAATAACTATGGTTGCTCGTTGTTTTGTATATTAATATTGATTGTGTATTTTATATATATGTGTTTCGGACGCTTTGTGCTCAAGGTGCGCTTGACCCGAAGAAGGTTGAAGGGAAGATTTTGTTGTGCTTAAGGTGAGGCAATATGGGTCGGCTTGACAAGGGCATAGTGGCTGCACGTGCTAGTGCTTCTAGCATGATTCTTTGCAATGCTGAAGCCAATAAAGATGAAATAATAGCTGATCTTCATGTGCTGCCAGCGACACACATCACTATGCTGACGGGCTTTGTCTTTACGCCTACCTTAACTCTACCATGTAACAACCATCATTCCAACATGGGCTGGCCCGACCCGACCCATATTTCCACTTCTATTTATCATTATTTGCTGAGCTACTACTTCCTTGGATACACTACTTAATATACAACCAATTGTTAAACTAAAATCTCACACATGAGAAGGCATCACATATTCCAAGTCATAAAAAATTTATAGCTCACTTAATCCAGACTTATAGCATCACTGTTAGTATCTTTTTGTTAATATTCACAAGTCACTAATACTATGATTTGTTATGTATATTTTATCTTTTTTTCCATGATAATATTCATAATATTTAATGTTTTAGATTCTCTTTGCTTTAATGATGAAGTAATATCTCAATAAACTAATCTTGTTGCAGATAACTAAGGTGCATGTGAAGTTTTTTTTCTCTCATGGGAAGTAATCATGGAACAAGGCAATGCAGTTGAACAACTTTATTTTATATGTCATGGTGAGCTGGTATAATTTCCTTTTCTATAGTAGTATTTGAAGTGTTTTGTTATAATTTATAATTTATAAATGACTTCTGTTTTCTTTAAAAGACTTGCATGAAACGGGTTGCTAGAAACTGCTTAAATGTGTGTCATAAAAACATGACACACAAATGCATGTCATGTTAATTTTATGACTCATCAATCAACGACACGCTTTTGCGTGTCATAATTACCGTTTTATGACACACAATGTGCGTCAAGAAATGTGTATTTTCTAGTAGTGACATTTTTTACTGTTTTAGATTTATCATGTGACAAACTTTATGATAATAATTTATTCTTGCATGTTTAAGTGATCAATTGCAGAACCATGAAGCATACACTGTAAATGTGGTTGCTAATTTTTTATCTTCATACAAGGTACTTTAAATCTTATCATAAATTATAATCACTTTATTTATTTATTTATTTTCATCTAGTTGCTTTTGTAACTATGAATCTTATTAGGATCACTTGGAGCCTGCTATTGCCAATTTGAGGAAGCTGCTACAGAGCTTGAAAGGGTACATTGTGATTGCTTCATACTTCATTATACTCCCTTTATACATTAAAAGTGTCCTAATAAGAATTATGATGCATTGGTGAAAGTCATCTTATAAGTTGCATTTGTACACTAAATATTCCAAAACGCACAAAATCATTTTATCTAGAGTAAAATGCCATTTTTGTCCCTGGCGTTTGGTCAGTTTTCGACTTTCGTCCAAAGGTTTGTTTTTTCGTATTTGGGTTCAAAAGGTTTGAAATCTTGCCATTTTCATCTGGCTCGTTAACTCCATCCATTTTTCTCCGTTAAGTCACAGGTATTTCTGTCTTTTTGTTAACTTAAAGGGCAATTCAATCTAGCCAAACCTCAGGGATGAAAATGACATTTTACTCGTTTATTTATAACATATATTAAATTTACTAGAGTTTGTTCTATTGTAGGTATCAGTATATAATCGTTCCAGATGAAGAATTTTTGCATGATATCAAGCAAAGTGGAAATATTGAGCAGGAATATCTGGATGCAAAAGCCAAGGTGTGGTTCCACATCAGCATTTATATGTTATTAGTGGTTGATTATTTGCATTATACCTTACATTAGCAGTTAAAATTGTGCAGATTATGAATATCTTTAATACAGTGGAAAGCACTAAAGAGCACTTTTATAGTGCAATTGATGATTCTTCTAGGTAAGTTGAATCCCTTAGGTTGTTGACTTCAGTTTATGAAATATACTTATTTCAATTAGAGAAACAAGCATCTTTCCATTACATATCTATCATATGACTCGTTATTTTGTTACAAACACACTTAACTCATTTCTGTAAGAGGTGTCAGTTTTGTAAGTGGCTAAATATCATGAATTTGTATAACTCATTTCTGTAAGAGGTGTAAACGAGCCGGGCCGAGCCCGAGCTAGTCTCGAGCTCGGCTCGTCGTAGTTTTATGAAGCTCAAACTCGGCTCAGCTCAACCCTATATATTTGGGCTCGTTTATACTCGCGGGCCTAAACGACTTGTTCGAGTTTTTAACTGATTTGATCATGAGTATAGTGTTAAAAATATATGATTAGGATCAGTTTCCATCATTTCCTAATATAAACCATTGACTCTTGCTGCACAAGATCCACCAATTCAGCCACTAATACAGCCTATCGACAGCCAATTCTTTCAATGCAGTTGATTGTATTTCCTTTTTCTAGTCTTTAGTATTGGCTATATAAACATGTACGTTTGATGTAATTGACACACAAAAATACAAAACAATTTCTTAGCCATCTCTTTTTATCTTAAATACCTCTGATTATCATGCTCAATATGGTATCAGAGCAGTGTTTATGATCTAAACCTTTCAATACTCATCACCTACCAGGCACAATGTCGGAAGAAGACAACAATAACCTAGCTATTCAAATAGCCAACCTCCTTAAAAATGGAGTTCAATCTCAAACCCAGAACCCAAAACCGAACCCGTCCGATAGCCTAAAAATCAGCCTGAACCTCACAAGCCAAAACTACCCTCTATGGGCTCGGATGATACAAGTCGCCATAGGGGGAAATAAAAAACGCTATTAAACAATCTTACCCAGAACCCACCAGACCCTGTTAATGAGCAGTGGGAGCAAGATGATTTAATCGTCTTCTCCTGGCTGATTCAAAATATCGAACCGAACCTTGCCAGTAACCTTACAGAGTTCCCAACAGCGAAAATGCTATGGGACGCACATACAGTTACATATAGCAGTGGCAAAGACAAGCTTCAAACCTTCGATCTCCACGTCAAAGCAAATGAGTTCAAGCAAAACGGCTTACCATTAGAGGAATTCTGGATTGTAATGCAGGGTATCTGGGGAGAGATCGAACGGCGAGACCCAAATCCAATGACATGCTCGGCTGACATTGTCGCGTACAACAAACTCAAGTCAGAAAACAAATTGTTTCAGTTTCTCAATGCTCTTGATAGAAAATATGACTCCCTTAAACGGGAGATTCTCCGGTGGGATCCATTACCATCCACCGAAGCCGCATATGCGGCTGTCCGAAAAGAAACGACACACCAAAGTATATTCGGGGCAGCGACGGGTCTGAACTCAACCGGAGATTCCATTGGGATGGGTCTCGTCTCCAAAGGTCTCCGGTCAGAACGGAAACACAATCCGTCATGAGTCTAAGGAATGGAAAGAAGCGATGGAAGTCGAAATGGAAGCTCTCATTAAGAATGACACGTGGGAAAAATGTACCCTTCCTCCTGGAAAAAAACCAGTAGGGTGCCGATGGGTCTTCACTATAAAGTAAAAGCCAGATGGAACTATCGAAAGACACAAAGCCCGGTTGGTAGCAAAGGGGTACACTCAAACATACGTGATTGATTATTCTGAGACTTTTTCTCCAGTGGCCAAAATTGACACAATCAGGGTATTGTTTTCTGTAGCTGCAAACAAAGATTGGCCTCTCCTTCAATTTGACGTAAAAAAATGCCTTTTTACATGGAGAGCTCAAAGAAGAAGTCTACATGGAAGTACCTCCGGGTCTCGTGAAGAAATCTGATCCTAGAGAATTGTGTCACTTAAAAAAATCCTTATACGGATTAAAACAATCTCCACGTGCCTGGTTTGGCAGATTTACGTTAGCCATGAAAAACTATGGCTTCAAACAAAGTAACTCAGATCATACTATGTTCCTTAAACAAAGGAACGGACTCACAACATGCCTAACTATTTATGTCGATGATATGATAATCACATGTAATGATGAAGAAGAGATGGCAAGACTAAAAGTTAATCTATTCAAAGAATTTGAAATGAAGGATCTGGGGAGACTTAAGTATTTCCTTGGAATTGAAGTCATGAGGTCCAGACGAGGGATTTTCATTTGTCAAAAGAAATATGTTCTTGATCTGCTGGCAGAAACATGGATGATTGATTGCAAACCTGTGGATCCCCCTATGATGGCAAACCAGAAGCTCTATATGGAGGAAAATGCTAAGCTAGCGGACAAGGAGAGGTATCAACGAATAGTGGGGAAACTAATCTATCTCTCACATACCCGACCTGACATTGCCTACACAGTGGGAGTCGTAAGTCAATTCATGCATCAACCTCAAAGTGCCCATATGGAAGCGGTATGGAGAATTATTAGGTATCTCAAAGGAACACCTGTCATGGAGTGTTTTTTAAGAAAAATGATCACCTTAAAACCCAAGTGTATACCGATGCAGACTGGGCAGGAGATAAAGGAAACCAGAGATCAACATCTGGGTACTTTACTCTCGTCGGTGGAAATCTTGTCACATGGAGAAGCAAGAAACAAAAGGTGGTGGCGCTCTCAAGTGCAGAGGCAGAATTTCGAAGCATATCACGCGGTCTAGCAGAGATACTATAGATACGGAAACTCTTGACAGAAATCGGATATCCTCCAAATCTATCTAGTAAAATTGTGTGTGATAACAAAGCAGCTATTCCAATCTCAGAGAATCCAGTCCAGCATGATCGCACAAAACATATTGAAGTAGATCGCCATTTCATCAAAGAAAAACTTGAAACAGGGATTATTGACCTTCTGTTTGTCCGCTCAGGAGTTCAACTTGCAGATATTCTAACAAAAGCTGTCAATGGCAAAATCTTCAATCACTGTCTCTGCAAGTTGAGTATCGAAAATCCCACTACTCAACTTGAGGGGGAATGTTAAAAATATATGATTAGGATCAGTTTCCATCATTTCCTAATATAAACCATTGACTTTTGTTGCATAAGATCCACCAATTCAGCCACTAATACAGCCTATCGACAGCCAATTCTTTCAATGCAGTTGATTGTATTTCCTTTTTCTAGTCTTTAGTATTGGCTATATAAACATGTACGTTTGATGTAATTGGCACATAGAAATATAAAACAATTTCTTAGCCATCTTTTTTTATCTTAAATACCTCTTATTATCATGCTCAATATATAGCATAATGCAATATGGCGTATATGGTATTGTCCCGATAATGTGGAATAGCATAATGCAATAAGTTTGAATAACTGATAGTTTACTAGAGTGCATCCCAACTTAATATATTTTGCTCGAGTCTGACTTATTTAAAATATGCAGGAAGACATTGAACTTATGGCAGACGCAAGTTTGGAAGCTTTTAGATTTTCCATTTCTTGGTCCAGACTGATCCCAAGTATGTTACCATCCAAGGTTTCATTTAATTGGTTGTTTTATGTTTGACTTAAACAAAAATTCGAACTAGTTAACGTTTATGTGTATATATGTATACATCAGTAGTTTGGTATGTCTTGGGGAAAATTGGATATAGCAGTAAAATGGAATTTTGATTTGATTTGAAAATGTTCCATTGGTAAGCTTGATGTATTTCTGGAAAACATTTTTTTGTAAATGTTTATAAGACGGTGTTAAAAAATATTTGTTTTAATTAATATTTGAGATATTAAAAGACGGTGTTCATCAAGTTTAAGCCGGTGTTCATCAAGTTTAAGCCGGTGTTAAAATGGAACACCGTCTAATAAGACTTGATTTTAAACCGGTGTACTTTAAGACGGTGTTGAAAACACCGTCTTAAAACCCATATCACCCCGTCTAAAAATCTGTTTTGTAGTAGTGTGAGGTCAGGATGAGGTGCCCTTCTATTTCTTTGTGGGTAGATGTAACACCTCGAAAATTTACGTCCTATGATGTGTTGACACGTGTCATAGGTTTGAACGTGTGAAAGAATGTTCTTGAAGGACTAAAGTTGACAAATAATGAAACTATGTAAATATAAGGGTTCAAAGTGTCAACAATGAATAAATATACTTTACAATAACCCTACATGATGTTTATAACCTTAAACGAATGGATCATGGATCATACGAAGCGAATTGTGAAAGAAAGTGAGAGATTACAAACTACAGGGGTTAAAAGTGTCAACATGTTTAAGATATACCTCTGAGTGACCTTTTAGCAAACCCGAAGCCTTGTAACGATTAATTATGCTCACTAGAATACACCACAAAAATATCACCAAGTTTCGTTATCGTATGAGAAAGTTATGATATAATTCGTGTGTGAGGGTTAGAATCGTCAACATTGAAAATTAGGGTTTTTCGGGTGATTACAAAGTTACCCGAGGACTTGACAAAGATGGTATAAGCCTTAAAGCCCCTAAATGTCAATTTTAAAGCCTCATAATGCAAGAATACAAGTGAAAGCGACGTTTAGGAGGACCAGGGACCAAAAATGCAATAAAAGAAAGTTTTGTAACCTGATCCGGAGACTAAGGCGGGCCGCGTATGATCATGAAGATCTTTACGCGGGCCGCGTGTGACTGCCAGCTGCAGAAACAACAGGAAGCTGCCTGTTTTTTCCCTTACCCGACTTAGATCGACTTGTTGCAATACAATGGGCTTCCTATTATGGTTTTGAGGCTATAGGGGACACATGTATTCATCCTTGAGCATTGGTAGCCTTGCATGGCAACAATCTATGAAGATCAAAGTTCATATATAAAGCTCATAATGTTGCAACATTGCAACCACACTTCCTGATCATTTCTGGAGCATAAAGGCAGATCCCAAGCATCATAAATCGTTCATTAGACACGTGTAAGTATGCTTAACTTTCTTTAATTGAGTTTAGCTTAGTATTTAGCTTAAAAGTCAAACCGTCGTAATTACGGTTTGACTTAGCGATTAATCGCTAACGGTCCAGCGATTAGGCAAACTTAAGGTAGTTATAAGTTGGTAATTATGTGGGCTTTAAACCCTTAAAAGGGCACCCACTGATTCCCATCCTAACTAGGTCATTTGTCGAGTCAAAGATGTTTAGAAAAAGTCAACAGAAATGTAATATTCGATTTAACGCATGATTAACGATGTAAAAGGCGTATAACCTATTTTATCATTCATATAACCTGATAATAAGCATAAGAACTTGTCTAAGCTTGTTTGATTCGACAACTCTCTGTTTTGAACCGATTCGGAACCGAAAGACGCAAAAGTTTGACTTTTGCTTTGACTTCAGTTCTGACCCGGTTTAGATAGGTTTAGACATGCCTTAAAGTTCCATTAGGACCTAGTTACATGTTTGTATAACGCTCTGCGTTTATACCACTTAAATCCTTAATTGTCCGATGTTTCCGTTAAGTACTTAAATATGGACCATAATGCCCTTATGACCATACCAAGAGAATTTTGGAAATATGAAAGTACAATAATCTTTGTTACTGATTATAAAACATGTCCCTAAATTTTCACATCAGTCGGAGGTCTAGATTAGGAGTTATGCTTAATGACGTAATTAGAACGCTTCTTAATAATTAAACGGCGTCATTAGCGTAAAGCCTATCTAAACCCCATTTTTGACACCAAACCTTTTACCCACTGATGTAATATAATATTTTGGGATTTTTGAAGATTTTTAATTATTTTTAAACTGATCATAAGCTAGGATTAGTGCCTTGATTCGGTAAATACCGAATATGCCCTTTTAGGCCATAAAACGAGTTTTACAAATCCTTTTGATGCCAATCCAATTGCTACTGATTTTAAATAATAAATGAAGTGTTTTGAATCTGTTTAACTAATCAGAAAACTCAGAATCCTATTTTAAAACGTACGCCGCTTAAACGGCTTTATACGCGTATTATACGCATAGTTTGGGTTT